>PVKY010001389.1:0-32445 GCA_004027775.1 Bradypus variegatus
CTGCAAATCGCGTCACCGCGGTTCCAGGCGCCCCGAGGAAAGGTGGCTTTGCCGAGCTTTGGGAGAGGGCAGGGAACTGTCTGCGGAATTGGGATAGGAAAAACATGGGTGAATGAATATACACATTAGGCCGCACGGACCAGTCCCTGGCATTCGCTCACCGGGGGAAGCCCCTGACCACTTTCAGGCTAAGTCAGCTCTGGGAGCCCGACGTTGGGGGAGTTCTGTGATGGGGAAGGTGGTGGAAGGACTGTTGGAAAGGTTCTCTGGAGGCTACCGGGTGAAATCAAAGGGGGAGCGCCTGCCACCACCCAGCCGGAAACCAGGACCCTCTTGCTTTGGCTGGATCCCAAACACACCAGGACCACCTCTGCTTGCCTACCTCCACTTCCCAACCAGAACCAGCTCTTCTCTCTGACGCCAGATACAGTGCCAGACCACTTCTGCCTTAGCCGTTATCCATAAATCTAGACTGGAACCACTTCTGCTTGTCTGGGTTCCCCTCCCCCATATGCATCAGGACCGGTTCTGTTGCCGCTCCCCTCAGTATGCTTTAGGACTACTTCTGCTTCTGCCCGTGTACCCCAGCAGAGACCCGTACTTCCTCTGCTTCTGCACCCCACTCCCCAGGACACTACCCAAAATCTTATAGAGAACCAAAGCTCACCCCAGAGACAGCTGTGGATAGTGTTCCTATGACCAGCTCACAGTTACACCTGGAGCCTGAGCTAGAGTATCAGCCTGTCTAGGACAGCTTGCCACAAAATGCTGCCCACACTTATGTCCATCTGGTCATCAGGGTGCCTCTCTCTTACAACATCCATGACCTCACCACCCTTCCACCTCTACCCAGGCCATGCTCGCCAGTGATTATCAGAGAAAGGGAATCCAAGAGTGAAGAAAGGGCTTGAGAGGGCCGAGGGGATGGGGCAAAGTGGAAGTCCTAGCAGGGTCTGGTGGTGACAAGCTTGCCCCTCAAACCCTGTCCCAGCAGGTTCCTCACAGGAGGAGTGGGGAGTCCTCTGGCCCTTCTGCCCAGGGCTGGAGGTGGGCCTGAGTCAGGGTTCTGTCCCTCCCACTAACTGTGTCTGTATCTGTGGCTGTGACTGGGAGGGGGTATAACTGGCCCATAGTGACTCATTAAGTTTTTTCCCTCTTCCCTGGGGCCCCTGGTGGCGTGAATGTGGTGCCAAGTGAATTGGCTGGCACCTTTGCCCTTCCCAGAGACAGCAACAGGGCCCTGGGGTGTGGTGGGGGAGTGACAGCCCTGTCAGCTGCTGCAAAGCCCTGGAGCTCTCAGACCAACCCCCAGAAACTGCCAGAGCCAACAAGCTACAAAAATAGAGTTTATTTCCCATCCAAAAGTGAGCCCAGGGTGTGGGGTGGTGAAGGAGAGCTGGAAGACTGGGGCAAATTTGCAAGAAGTCAGGTCCCTGAGTGAGACCATGTTGGAAGGGGAAAGAACAGGCTTGGCTGAGGTAGGGAGCATGGGGATAGGGAGTGCTACTGGAACTGTTTTTCGAGCTGTTGGCAGCAGAAGAGACCACCATGAGTGACAGCCTGCAGAGAGACAGAAACACTGTTAGCAGGCCCAGGAGTGGAAACAACACTGCTGGGTCCAAAAAGCACCTCCCAGGGCATAGGAATCTGGGAGCACACTCTTATGCTCAAAACCCAGAGACAAGGCAAAGAGTTCAAAGGAGGGGAGCTAGCTGGGTGTCAGGAGATGATCCAGAAAGGTGGGACTACAAAGAACAGAAGGTGCTGCCCCTATCTAAAGAGGACAGCAGCCACCCACAACCCAGCTGATTATTACCAGACAGGAATGTTGCCCAGGGTTGCCAGATCTCTCAAATTTTTAAGTGAAGCTGGGATGTCTGGATTTTTCTGCAAACTCTCCTGATCTTTAATGTTGGTAACTAATTCATATTTTTAATAAATGTTGTGAGAGCCAAAGACTATATGTCTGGGGGGCCACCAGTTTGTTTCCTGTGTGGGCTGAGGGATGAGGTAAGCCTTTCCAGCCTGGGCTCATGGTGGGAAACCTAAGATGTCTTGAGTTGATCAAGTGCCAGCTAGAATCTCTTCTCCAGGAAACACTGCTCTAGGGGTCTCCAGCAGAGACCTGGGGGCCGGGACAGAAGACCTCACAATATCACTAAGCCATCTCCAGAGTGGAACCCTTCAATCTGTCCTTCTTGCTGTAGACCCGACCAACACCAAGATCCTGCCTTTTCTTGCCTTAGCCTGGATCTGGGGCCCCGGCCCAGCCCCCTCATCCCCCTTATCTCTACCTGCCTTCAGGTCCTGGAGAGAAAACAAGACATCTCATCTGCCAGCCCAGTGGGCACCACGGTCCATCTCATGCCTGCTAGGTTCCACGGCCTCAGGAGGCTCCCCTCACAGAAGAGGAGGATAGGGGAACATTTGGAAAAAGGAGCAGGGTCAGGGTGACCACGCTTTGTCAAAAAGTCCGGAGAATCCAGAGCCAACCAGACCAGCTGGTGGCTGCTGACCCTGAGGCAGGAGGCCAAGGGGCCCAGCCCCTTCCTGGATGGCAGGCAGCAATGCCCACCCCAGGCAGGCCTGGGCCCAGGGCCAGGGTCAGTGGAAAGTGTCTGACCTTGACCGAAAGCTGTGCCTTGTGAGGCATGGAGTTGGGGGTGAGGCCTCTGGCACCAGGGAGGGTCTCAGAGGGTCAGGCTCTGAGGAGTAGGGGTTCAGCGTGGGGGGCCTGGAGTCTGGGGATGCAATCCCCATCTCTGCGGTCCCCACATTGGCTGGGCGGTGGACCTCAGCGAGCCTAGTATCCTGGAGGCTAGGCGGTGGTTCAGACAGACAAGGAGAGATGTACGGTGGCCTCAGCTGGGGGCCAGGAGGGTCTGGGGTGTCTGGGGGCCAAGCCGAAACTGGTGGAGGCCCTGGGGGACCCAGCCTGGCCTGCAGCAGGCCCATCATGTGCCGCAGCTCCCGACTAAGCTGAGATACCTCCTGGTTGAGACGGGAGATCTGTTGAAAAACACATCAAGTTGTTTCACAGATGCCATAGCAATAACCACCTCCCAGGTACAAACCCCTCTACAGTTTAAGTTCTTTCACAACCACTCTCTGCTCATGGGCATCGTGGAAAGAAGGCAGGACAGGAGTTATTTTTGCCAAGATGTAAATCCCCTAGCCTCTTTCCTAAAAGGATTTGGGGCAGTGGATACTGCTTCCCAGCCCCCCAACCCCCAAAATTATAAGATGTAGAAAAATGCACATAAAGAGGCAACACAGCTGTGAAGTGACAGACACAGCCTTACTTTGAGGTGATCCCATCAAACAAGCTCAAGTGTCTATGTAGGTGGTTCTCAAGTTTCAGTGAGTACCACAACCAACTGAGAAACTGGTCAAAATGCAGATTTCTGGGCTCCACCCCAGACATTCTAAATTAGGTGAAGCCTAGGAATATACATTTCAAGAAGTTGTCCTGGTGATTTCGATAGGCACTCAAGTTGGGGAGTTACTGGCCTAGAAGAAGCGAGGGGTGCCTGAGGCACCCAGCAGAAGCTGTGCTGGTCCTCCCTCTTCCTGAACAAGGGCGGGCCCTGGCCCAGCCCAGGTGTCAGCCCCCTGGGAGGCCCGATGTTTATCAGAGCAGAAGGGAAGGCCAACTCCCAGGGGCTGGGCCTGGCTGCTGGGTGGCAGCTCTGAGATCCCCCGGGGAGGAGGCGGGGTCAGAGCTTCAGCACACAGAATCTGGCTCTTCCCAAGCAGGGTCCAAGGCCCCACAGCTGAAGGCCTCTCCGCCTCTCTGTCCTCTTTCCCCTACATCTACTTGGCACTCATTTCACAGGGTCCCAGGCAGGAGAGAATCCCACCATGGTGGAGGGAGAAGAGGCCCTCTTTTCAGGCTGGGGAGGAGAAGTGACAGGTATTGAACACTGACACTGTGCCAGCGACTGGAGCAGGCATGTATGTACTCATTTCATCCTCACAGCACCTCTGGGAAGAATGAATTATTTCTCCCAATTTTAAATGAGGATACAAGTTCAGAGTGGTTATGGGACTTGCCCAAGGTCACACAGCTGGTATGAATATGTGCATTCAGGACTCTGACTCCAAAACCTGAAATGCTCTTCTATCAGGCACATCTCTGATCCTAGGATGATATTCTCCAAGGTTAGAGGGGTGGAGCCGGCCCTAACTCACCTCCTGGTTCAGCCTGCAGACCTTCTCCTTCACCTCCTCTGCCTCAGAGGCCAGTACCTGGCTGGGCCTGCTCCCTGCAGGCAGAATGGGGTGGGGGGTGTAGGGTGAGTGTAGGGAGCACAGATACCTGAGCCTGCAGCCTGGGTTGGGTCCCTTCCTGTTGCTGGGCAGGCAGAGAGCAAGGAAAGACAAAGCTCTGGGGAAATCCATTTTTGGGAAACCCAAAAATGAGGCCAGGGAGGCCCCACAGCAACCTCCCCAGCCCCATTTCCCCAGCCTCCACTTGCCACTCTAGACATGGAAAGCTTCTCTTTGGTATCTGAACACAACATTCCTCTGCTTGTCATGCCTTTCAACAGAGGCTCCACCCTTGAAGTCCTACCCACCCTTCTAGACCCAACCCAAGAGCCCCCTCCTCTGGGAGGGAGCGTTAGGGGCATCCTCTTCTGCTACCACAGAGTCCTGTTCTTGGCTTGGTCCTGGAACTGTTTATATATGTATACAGGTACCTCCTCTGACAGACTGACAGCTCATTGAGAGCATGGGCCAGGTGTGGTGTACCTATGTATTCTCAGCCCAGTGCTTGGCACATGCTAGGCTCCTACTGCATGTGGGTGGGTGAATGAATGAATGAATGAATGGCAGATGAATGAGGGAATGTGCACTGAAGTCCACTGCTGGACCCTTACCTGTAGGAGGAGCCTGTGAGCGGGGTCTTGGGGGCTCAGACCTCCTGCTGAACCGGAATGTAGGGGCCTCAGCTGTGCTACCAGAGTCCTCAATGCCATCCACTATCCTGGGGGCAGATGCAGTGATCATCAGTGCCATGGGGGCCAGTAGGGGCCAGAGCAGAGCAAGCAGGGGTAAATGGAGGCAGCAGTGCCAGGGAACTGGGAAGGAGCAGTGGTCAAAGTGGGGGTGGGGTTGCAAGCTATGGTTGGATCAGGAAGGGAGGGGTGGGCAAATGAGGCAAAGACAGGGAGGAATACTGGGTGGAATATTGGGGACTGAGCCCAGAGAAGGTTGTGGAAGCCAGCAGGGGGGATGAGGGAGGCCAGGGAGGCTGATGTCTTACCGGGGACTGAGGTCCAGAGGTCCAAAAGTTCCCAGGGAGGGAATGAGCAGCTGGGGGGGCTTCCAGGCAGCAGAGCCCCTGGGTGGACCCAGAGGGGAGGGGCCAGTCAGGGCAGGGGAAGGTGATGGGGATAAAGAAGGAGAGGAGGCAAGGGCTGAGAAAGGGGGCAGCTCCTCTCCCAAAAGGCTGACCAGGGAGCCCTGGGGCCGTGCGGGGCTGAGGTTGGACAGTAGGAGGGGCCGGCGGGGCCTGGGACCACCTCCAGTCTCTGTCCCACCCTCAACCTCTGTGATGGATGGCAAGGTCTTGTCTGAGGAGGAGCCAAGGCTTTCCGAGCAGGGCTGTGAGCAGAAGGGACTGCTGATGTCACATTGAACAAGAGACCCCTTCATAAAGCAACAGCCTCCACTGGTGGATGCTGTTCCCCACCCCCCTCCCTACTTCCTGCAGCAGAGAAGCCAAGACAAGGTGCCCCCCACTCCCAGCCTTCTCCCCAAGGCAACCTTATCCCCCACCCAGGAAGGAGGTGTTACCTGGGAGAGGTGAGGGGATCGGCAAAAGCGGCTGAGGCCCTGTGGGAACATGGGGGGCAGTGTCAAGCTGGCTCACACCTCCCCAGTCCCTTGGCAGACACCTCCCAGTCCCATCTAACAGTGTTGTTGGGTTGAGAATGTGGGGCTTTTTAATGGAATTGAGTCAGAGACACCTTCAATCCCAAATCAGAGAATCTTGAGTGGCAAAGTGAGACTGAAAAGCAGCAAAAGACAAAGGCCCAGGATGCAAATTACAGACCCAGTCCAGTGCCTAAAACTAACAGTAAATATTTGGTGATGGAGAAGAGGCAGCTCCAGGGAATGATGCCCAGTCCAGAGAGGGACTTGAAGGAGGAGGAGCCTATGAGGGAGGTTGTTTCCAAAGTGAGGATCCTTAAAGGAGTCTGAAGTGAGGCTGGGAGGTGGTCAACAGGAGATGGTGAGTGAGTTGGAAGAAGCAGATGGTGAGAGGTGGTCCATGTGGTTGGGTGATGACCAACAAAGTAGTGTCAGTGGGGATGGAATATGTTAAGACTGTAAGGGGCAATGGAAGAGGGTACATGGGGTTGAGAGATGGTATTTTCAGGGTGGACAGAGAGCATAAGCCTCTCTGGGGTTGGGAGAGGTCTGCATTGAAGGAAGGGATCTTGGGGCTGGGGGCAGGGCAGAAGCCACAGGGAGTCTACGTACATTGGTGTCAGAGCCCTGGCGCAGGTTGAAGGTGAGGTCCCGGGGCAGACCAGCTCGGAAAGCAGCCCCATACTCAGGGTAGAGTCTCAGGACTTCAGCCAGCCCTCGGCTGCTCAGCTGTTGCAGGCCACAGTAGGTCAGTGCCTTCACGTCAGCGCTCGTCTTCAGTACGCAGCTTGGGCCTGCCCCTGACCCAGGCTCCTGCCCCGGCTCAGGGATATCTGCCCCAATCAGGTCCCCCTTCCCTGTGAGTAAGGGATGAGGACAGTCAGCTGGGGCAGAGGAACCAAGAGGACATCAGCAAGAGGTTGCCAATGGACTTGAGGATGATCAAAGTGATTGAAGGAAGTTGACAATTGGTCAACAAGGGATTGGTGCAAATAATCAATAGAGTTGGGAAAAGGTCAGTAGAGAATGACTGGTGGGTTGGGAGATAGTCAATGGGAGATGTCAGTTACATTGGAGGAATGATCGATGGAATTGGATGATCAATAAAGAATGGCCAGAGGGGTCAATTAAAGGGCAAAGGTCAATGGAGTTGAAGGTCAGTGGGGAAGAGTCAATGGAACTGGGAGATGGTGCAATGAGAAAAGATCAACTGAGTTGAGAGACAGGTACTGGGAAAGGGTTGATGGGTTGGAGGATGGCCAGTGGGATTAGGGGAGAGTCAGAGGGGAATGGTCAAAAAGGGATGGTCAAAGAGGTTGTTAGTAGGGTGGAGGTGACGAAGAAAGAGTACTCCTTAGCAGGAAATCCAGGCCTCAGCTATAGGTATCCCATTCCCTAGACTCCTGGTCAATCCCAAGGCCTGGGGGAGGGTTTGGGGGTAGGTCGTAGGTGATGGTGGAGTCCTTACCCAGGATGGCCAACACCATGTTGTCACGGAGAACCTCAAGAGAGCCTGAGCAGACATAGTAGTGCGCCTGCAAGGCGTCCCCTCGGCGCAACAGGTACTCCCCCGGAGCGCAGAAGGAAGTCTTGATGTGTAGGGAGAGGGCCCTCAGGCAACCCCTGCTTGCTGCTCCAAACAGCGGCAGCTGCAGGATCTCCCGATTCAGGTGCATAGCAATGTCAGCTCTCAGCTCGTCTGGGAAGTCACGCAGTAACTGCATAAGGGGCATAGGTCATTCTGGCCATCCCCCTGCAGCTGCTACTCAAGTCTACAAATATGCTGAACTGTCTCCAAGGAGAGAGCTCCAACTTACTTTTGGCTTTGAAGTCACCCACCTCAGCTCTGCCTTTCAGGAAGACTTCTACATATCTAACCTCAGTTTTGCTTGTTGTGGTATAGATCTCCTAAGCCAATTTCTGGAGCAGAGACTAGGTCTTCTCCCATCTGTCCACTGCCATGGCTACACTCTCTGGTTACTCATGTATGTCCTGTTTACTCAACCCCACACCTCCAAGGACCATCCCTGGAGGGTCAGCCTTCAACTGGGAGTCAGGAGACAAGGCGTCAGCTTTGCTCCTAAATCCCCATAGACCTTGAACAATCCATTTCCTACGTCTGGGCCTCAGTATCCCCAGCTGTAAACTGCTGGATTACACAAGATCTTGAACTTTACCAATGATTTCCTAGGGCCCAAATTTAATGTTCACATTTCCAACCTCATCTTATTGAGCCCTGGGAAGCCCTGACTTGCTGACCCCTTCCTCCTTGTAGAAATTGTCCTCCCCAGGCTCCTGTGACATGATTCCCTCCCTGATCTTCTTCCGTCTCTCTGATTGCTCCTTCCCAATTTTGTTCCCAGGCTCCTCGTACTCAGCCTGCCCACCTGGCCCCCGGGTCTCTTCTCACTTTTCACACTCTCCTTGCATCATGGCAACTGGCCCATGACTTTCCTACCACCTGTGAGCCCCAATTTCCAACCTGGGTCCAGATCCATATTTGCAACAACCTACTGGGTACCTCCACCTGGATCCCAGGGGCTCCACACCACTTCAGCTCAGCCTTCCTCCTGGAACCCCTCCACCCCACCCCTTTGCTCAAGCCAAAACTTTGGGAGTCCCTCAGAGGTCCTCTCTAGCAATAGCTGTTCACCAAATCTCATGCATCCTACCTTCAAAAATACCTCCCCAATCCATTCCCTCCTAGATCCCCGTGCCACTTCGCAATCCACAATTCTGTCAGGATAAGATCTAAATTCAAGGTCATCCTGGAACTGGGCCTGCCTGCCTCCCCAGCTGCATCTCTGGCACTCCCTCCCTCTTTCCTCCCCCAACTGTGCTCACACACCCCCGTTCCTGGAGGATTACTGAACTACTTTCAGTTCCCTGAAGGAACACACCCTGCTCTTTTGCGTCAACACTTCCGGACCCATGTTCGTATTGCTTTCTGCCTGGAATGGCCTTCCCCTAACTGGCTGACCTCCTCCTTGTCTTTCACAATGTGCCCTCTTCCGTGCCACCTTCCCTGAATCTTCTGGGCCCGGGCACAATGAGGCCCCCATGGCATTGACATCTCCATTACAGTCCTTATTCTCCGTAATGATTTGTTTACTTGTCTGCCTCCCTCACCAGACTGGGGCCTCCCTGAGGGCAAAGACTGTGTCCGGCATCGAAGCTGGCACAAAGCAGGCACTCAGGAAATGATGGCTGAAGGAAGAATGGCATTAGCTGAGGCCTGGGCTCTCTTTAATCTCCCACGTTCTGGTGCAAAGGAGGAAGGATTTGGATTTGGGTGGACACGTGGCCTCCCTACGCCCAGTGTGCCACCATTCTAAACCCCAAGAGGCAGCGACGACCCCTTCTCCACCGCGCTACTGTGAGGCGAGCCTGAGGTCCCCAGGGCCTCAGGCTGGAACCGCAAGCTCGGCCCCCTACCTCGTTGGCGTCGATGCCGCTGTTGACGGCCCACGTGGTCTGGAAGTACTCGAGCATGCGCTGCTTGAGCGGCCGCGGCAGGCGGTGCACGCGGATGAAGTCCTTGAGGTCCTTCATGCGGCTATGGTAGAGCGAGCGGCGCGAGTACATGCGCTGGATGATGGCCGTCACGTTTCCGAACACCACAGCGTGCATCAGCGCTGCGGGAGCCGTGGCAGGCAGCCGGTCAGGGGCGGAGAGGAGCCCCTAGGAGCCACGCCCCCAGCGTCCTCCCCAGCTTCCAAACCCACCCTGCCCTGGAGGGGTCCCTGGGTTCCTGGAGAAGGGCGGGAGAGTCAGCGGGCTCCTGCGTGCCTACCCGATGCCAAGCGAGGGCTGGGGGCGGAGAATAGGCGGTGGTCCAGAGGAAGGTGAGACCTGATGCTCCTCTTACCACCCCTCCACCGCCGCCCCCTTAGGTCTTGAATTTGGTTTCCCTTTCTTTCTCAGGAGGCCATGCCTCGGTTCGCGGCATCTCCAAGGGCCAACAGATAGTAAGTGCTGAGGAACCGTCTATGAACAAATGCACGACTGGCTGGACTTGGGCAGACACCTTGCCCCCTCTGGGCCTCAGTTTCCCCATCCGCACGCTGGGCTTAGCAGGGCCCCCTGGGGACGTGGCGGGCCCGGCCTCACCGCCGATGAGCATGGTGCAGATGGAGAAGATCTTCTCCGCGTCGGTGTTTGCGCACACGTTGCCGAAGCCCACGCTGGTGAGGCTGCTCAGCGTGAAGTAGAGCGCGGCGATGTAGGCGCTGCGCCGCGACGGTCCGCCCGCCGAGCCGTTGACGTAGGGCACCTCCAGCCGCTTGCCCAGCTCGTGCAGCCAGCCTGCGGGGTGGAGATGGAGCGAGCCCCGGCTGTGCCTGCGGTCCAGAGCAGGGGTTCCCTGGGCTGCCACGCCCATCTGGGACACCTGTTTACTGAAGCGAGGGGCGGTTTGCAGGGTTGGCACCGGAAACCCGAGGGGCAGCCCAGGGTCTAGGCCTCTCCGTAGTGAACTGATTGCAGTTGCTGCCCAAAGTTACCAGCGCCCTACACTGCTGGCTGTTCCAGGGGCCCTTTAACTCTCTAATATTTTATTGAGCACCTTCTGTGTACAGCGTGCTGAAACTTGACCCAACTAGACACTCTCCCTGCCCTGGTGGAACTTAGAGTCTGGAGGGTAGAAAGACATGAAATACATCATTCCAGGTGGGAGGCCAGTTACTGAAGGGGATGCAGAGAGCGTCACAAGAACCACCACAGGTTAGAGAGAGCAGCCCAGTTTGGGAGTGGGTGGTTTTCTGGAGGGTTCCCTTAAGACAAGGTATTTCAGTTGAGACTGCAAGGAACAGAAGAGTAACCCAGATGATGAAGGGAGGAGAGATCAAAGGAGAGGGATTCCAGAGAGGAAAACATGTCCAAGGCCCTACATCAGAAAGCAGTGCGTCCTGGGACCTCGAGGTGGGCGAGCGTGGCTGCAGCACAGCAAGCATGGGAGCAAGGGAAGCCAGGTGAGGATAGAGGGGGTGCAGGACGTGTGGGGGGTGGCCTGAGTGTGGACTTCATTCTGAGGACAATGCACAGCCTGACAGTGTAGGATCTGAGCAGGGATGTGGCAGGTCAGCGTCTGACGAAGACTCATTTGGCTGTCGTGTGGAGAGCAGTAGGATACAGATGAGGAGAGGGCAGAGAGGTGAGAGAGGGTGATGGGGCGGATGTGGAGAGGAAAGGCCAGATTTGAGGGATATTTAAGAGGTGGTATTGATGTGAAGGATAAGATATGGGGGTGAAGGAGAGAAAGGTGTTAGGGACAAAGCCCTGGATCTGATGGGCCTTCCAGGGGGCCCCTCAGGGCCTGGGGCTGCCTCCTGACCAGCAGCCATTAAATTCGGAGAAGAAGGGGATGATGGGGGCAGAGAGGCAACAGGCTGAGCTCTTTCTCGGCCTTTGAACCTGCTGCTCCCTGGATGCAACCCCCACCCTCTCCTACTACAGAGTGTTTCTCACACTGTATAGTAAGTGCTTATCACTGGTCTTGCTTCTCTGCTAGGTTACGAGGTCTTCAAATCAGTCTTCCCAGGGGCTGATCTGGGTGGAGCTCACTGAGTATGTGTGGGATGAATGAAGGAATTTGGAGAGTAGTGTGGGTACTGGTGGAGGCATCACCTTGGGGACGTGAGTGGACATGGCAGGACAGGTGGTCAGTGAAAGCCTGGGGTCTGTGGCTCACCAATGTCCCAGAGCAGCGGGTTGTTGGCCTCCATCTCCCGGCGCCCGATGACGTACCAGACACATGCCATCCAGTGTGCAAGGAGCGCGAACACGGACATAAGCAGCGTGAGCACCACGGCGCTGCACTGTGAGTAGCGCTCCAGCTTCTGCAGAAGCCGCAGCAGCCGCAGCAGCCGCACCGTCTTCAGCAAGTGCACCAGCGATGTCTGCGGGGGGGTGTGGGGGGGCTGTCAGCAGGTGCGCCTCCTCTGAGCCCCTCGTGCCCCCCAGCCCCTTCCCACCAGAGCCCTGCAACAGGGGAAACCACAGGAGGAAAACATCACTGCTGTCCTGAGAAGGTGACCAGGAAATGCAGCGGGGAGAGAATAACACATAGCAAGTGCTCCCTGTGTGTGCCAAGCACTATGCTATGCATCTGTGATCCTTATAAAAATCGTATGCCTCCAGGACAATTATCAGCAACGCTCCCAATATGCAGATGAGTAAGCTAAGACTCATAAAAGCTAGTGACTTGCTCAAGTCACAGGCCAAGGAAATGAGGGAGCTGGGACTCGCATCTGGCCGAGCTGACACCAAAGCCCACTCGGTGCTCTACTGCTTCCTAGCACTGAGGGCTGGTGGAGGAGCCAGTCCTGGCCAGAGGCAGGGGACAGACAGAACAGTCTCCATCGGGGCCCCTGCTGGAAGCCGCCAGTGTCCTGGGCACAATCAGCTATGGACAAGAGCTAGTTGTTAGTGATGACCACGATTCCGACAGGGGCCACTCCCCAAGGCATGGAGCAACATGGGGGAGTGGGAGCAGGTGAGAGGGACTCTGTGCAGGCTAGAGGCCTGGGGAAAGTTTGGGGCACCTGCCTCCTGTGAATCAGCTGCAGATGAGAGAGTCGTACCTGAGAGTTGGGGGGGTGGAGAGCAGGGCCTGCATGAGCCTAGGCTGTGAGGTCTCAGTCCTTGTGGGGCTGGAGGGGAGTCAATGGGGCTATCGGCACCTAGTAAATGTCCTAAACATTAGCTAATATTACTATGACTGTTTTTCATTATTGTTATTAATACTTCAATAAGCTCTTCCCTTCCTGGGGGTGAGGAGCAGGTAGGGGGCATATCTTCTCACATGGGCCCTTTGGCTGGGGGCACCGTGGTGGCTAGGGCTGAGGGCTCTGTGGCAGCACCCAGGGAGTTTGATGTGAGGCTCTTCACTGCCTTTTTAGGGGGGCTCCGGGAGCACCTCTCTCGGCCTTGGCCCTACACTGCTCCTGACCCACCTCAGGCCATTTTCTCTACTTTTGGGTGAAGGAGCTGGAAAGGAGGTGACCCTGATTCCACCACCATGGACCTTCTCCAGAGCTTGATGCCTATCCACCAGCTCTCAGAGCTCCTGGCTCTAACCTTGAGTCCTTCAGGGCTCCCCCCGGGCCCTGCCCCCGGTCCTTCAGGGCTCCCCCTGGGCCCTGCCCCCGGGCCCCTGGCTCTTGGGGGCCCTCCTCCTCTCATTCTCCTTGGACCAGAATGTTTCATGTCTGGCTCCTTCAAACCTGCAGCTCTGCCAGTACCAACTCATCTGTCCTTGCTCTGCCTTCCTCTGGCCCCCATCTCTCCTTAAGCCAGAACATCCACTTGTGTTCCCTGGTTTCCTGAGAAGCAGGATGGTGGACTGGGATGAATACCAGGCTACGAGTCTGGGGATCCTGTTCTAATCTCTTGTCTGCCTCTTGCTAGCTGAGTGACCTTCAGCAATTCACTTAACCTCTCTGAGCCTTGGTATCTACCTCTGAAAAAGAGGGATAGGAGAATTTGCCCCCTAAGGCTTGCTGTTGAAGCTCCAGTGTGTTGATGCATGTGAAAGAATTTAGTGAACTGTAAAGTGCCCTTGTAGGTACCAAAGGAGAGGGAACTACCTGGGAGGAGGGCAGGAGGCTCTCCATAGGTCTCCCTCTCCCCTCAGGCAGCCATCTGCCCAGCCGATCCTGCCTGAATGGGACAGACATATGTACTCATGGGGAGGGGTGGGGAGCTCTGTCCAGAATGGCCAGAGCCTCAATGCAGACAGGAGTCTTAGGGCAGACACACACACATGCACGTGTGTGGAAGTGTGCACACACGTGTACACAGCCAGGAGAAGAGGCCCCTAGCCCGTTGGCGGCTAGTTAAATTGGGCTGTGTGTAGGTGGTTTCCTGTTATAGCTAAGTGTGGCAGGGAGAGGAGCACACAGGAAAACTGCTCTCTACCTCCCCAACCAACAACTGAGGGGGTCTGGGGACACAGGGTGGGACTTGCTGACCCCAGACCTGAGAAGACCTACTACTTAGTCAACAGGGTCCAGAGCCACTTCCAGGCAACGCCCCAAGGAGCCATGAGGACACAGGTACTGGTATCCTCTTCCTCCAAATCTACGCCACAGCCTCTGCCTCCTTGTTTTGTCTTACTATGTTCTCGCAAACGCTCTCTCTCTTCATCTCCTGCCAGCCAAGTCCTACTCACTGAGGTCTAGCTCTACTCCCACCTCTCAGGGACCCTTCCCAGACCACCCCAGCCTCTGCCCAGCTCATGTACTTTTGCCTCCCCAGAGCTGGCCAGATTTCATATCATTTTTATGCATGCCCAGGTTCCAATCTGGAACTCCAAGTTCAGCTAGCTGTGTGCCCAGCGCCCATTCTCACAATATCTTGGCTGCACCTTCCACTCCCATTCCCCTTTTCTCTTCCTGCTGCTCCCTCCTGTTTTCCTGCTCCCTCACTGACTTAGCTGCTTGGAGGCTGTATCTTTGTCCCTTTTCCCCACAGTGACCATGCCCCACACAGTGCTTTGCAGACAGCTAAGTGCTCATTGGTTGTTTGTTAAATAAAAGTGTGAAAAGTACCACTTGTGTGGCATTGGACCAAGCTGCCCTGGTAGCCCTAGTTAGCTTTTCATTGGTCTCAGCTTCCCTCCGAGACTCAGAGAACACAGACCCTCCTGGATGCTTCCCAGCACCTAGCACAGGGCTTCACCCACAGCGGGGGCCTCAGAAATATCTGTAGATGTATTGATGGGAAAGACCGAGTCTGGGTTTTGGGATCTCCTAATGAGGGATGCTGTGCTGAAGTTGGGGGCTAATTTGCATAATGGGAGAGGGGTCACTCACCACGGTGATGTTGAAGATGTAAAGCAGGTCAAAGGGCAGAGCGGCAATGAGGTCAACAAAGAACCAGGTGGCCAGGTAGTGGAGGCCAATGGAGCGAGGAGCAGAGATCACCTGGCCGGATTGGGACACATAGGTGGTGCGGAAGTTCAAGATGATATCTGGGGATGCAAGGAACTATTACTAGTGGACCTGGGCCAAGGGGCCAAGAAACCAGGCAAGCTGGGAACAGGCCTGGCAACTGGGAATAGCGGAGGCAGCAGGATGGTGAGCATGGATTGGGCTTTTGGCTGGTCCTTAGGGAGGAGAGAACCCAAAGGCTGAAGGCCACAGGGCCATGGGGTCAGGGCACATGGACCATGAGATTTAAAAACCCAGAAATGGATGGGCTCTGAATGCCAGGGTACCACAGGCCTAGGAGGAAGTGGGCTTGGTTGGATGGGTCCCCCCGGGCCCACCCACCAGGGTAGGTGTGGCAGAGGGTCTGACCCAGGATGAAGAGCATCTCCACAGCAATGTCGCTGACAAGGGTGTGTCGGGAGGTGATGGAGGTATCATCATCGCCCGAGAAGCAGACATTGTAGGGGACGGTGACGGCAACGTAGAAGGTGGCGAGGAGGATGAGGCCATCCCAGACGGCCTTGGGGATGCTGTAGTGGAGGAGGAGGCAGCGGGACCCCCCCACGGAGGCCACCTTGTACTCAGGCACTGATGGCTTTGGCTCAAACACGTTCTAAGGGGAGAGGGGTGGCAATTGGGGACACTTGAGGGAGAGAGGAGCCAGGGCTGGGGGGAGGGAGAGGCAGGGGTGAGCATAAGGTAAAGAGGGGAGGTGGACACTGCAAGGATGATGATGAGAGGGGATAGAAGGTACAGAAGATGGGCTCAGAGGCTGATGCCTGACATCTCCTTCCTCCTGCCAAGCTACTGCCCGGTTCCCCTTTTGTATCGATCATGTTCTAGGGGCATAAGAGAGGGTGATGTTTACAAGGCTTAACCTTCACCCTGCTTGAGAAGGAAATTATGATGTCAGGCATATGCTCTAGCTTTAGGGATTAGTAACTCCCCCCTAAAATGCCTCCTGTGTTCTAGGGGCCTAATGGGCAGTGGACATGTCCCAGGGGTGAAGGGAGGCTAGCACAGCCCACCCCATTCCCTGCAGTCTTAACAGACACACACAGAGGGCTGGAGACACGATGCCCTGGTTTTGTCAGGGTCCCAGGAGGAGGTACACAGGGCTAGATACCAGGCCCCCAATAGGGAATGTCTCCCCAGAACCACAGCAGCTTGTGATTTCATTCCCCATGATGTGACTTGTTCATCCAAGGGTAGGTGATGTGATTGTTGCTACAGTCTCACCCCTGTGACATCATCAGAGCTGAGTAATGTCAATCACCCAAGGAAACAAAGGACATGGGGATGGAAGGAAGATTGGAGGGATATGGGAATGGAGCAGAGAGTGGCACATGGGCAGAATGAATGGACAGAAGAACAAGCCAATGGAGGGGGCAGTGGTAGGGTGCCTCAGGATCAAGGCGGATGACTTGGGACATGTTGGGATGGGACTCACATTACTGGTTTTCATGCTTCCCTGGCTCCGGCGACCAAAGTGACCAGTCAGTCGGCGTAGGGCAGTCCGACTCTGCCTCCTGGTGGACCGAAGTTTTGAACTGGCTCCCCTTCTGCCGACGGAGTTTTCTGTTGGGAAGAAGGGTGCAGAGATGAGTGGGGGCACATCCCATGAGACTAGGTAGGGAGAGGTCTTGTGTGACCTTGGACAAGGACCTCTGACTCCCCCTCTACCCCCCACCCCCATGACTTGTAGTTACCGTGATTACTGTCCCCACGGCCTCCTGAGGGGCTCAGTCCTGGGCCCTCACTCTGAGTGATGTCTTTGAAGGAAAAAAGGAACAACACCACCTCCCCCATCTCATTTTTGATGGGCATCATGTCCAGGAGGCACCAAAAGGCCGAGCCTGTGGGTGTGGAAAGAGGAGAGGCAGGGTAAAGCAGGTCCATGGCATCCTCTTCCCTCTAGTCAAAGGGCTTGGCAAAGGTTTAGAGAGGGAAGGATGTCAGCCAAGTTCTTCATCTTACAGATGGGGAAACTGAGACCCAGAGAGGGACAGGAAACATGCAGAATCACACAGTCAGCTTGTGGCAGTGTGAGAAAGAGCACCCAGACTTGCACTGTGCCAAATGGCCTCTGGGGAAGGCCTGGAGTCTGGGACCCCTCACCATCCTTGCGGTAGA
Organism: Bradypus variegatus; assembly: GCA_004027775.1. Taxonomy (NCBI): domain Eukaryota; kingdom Metazoa; phylum Chordata; class Mammalia; order Pilosa; family Bradypodidae; genus Bradypus; species Bradypus variegatus. The sequence goes on from PVKY010001389.1 coordinate 16,941, forward strand.
AGCATATTTCAGCCCGGTGCTCCTGGTGGCCCTCCAAGGCCTTGTGCAGCTGCTGCAGGGCTGGCTCGCTGGTCTCCGGGCCATAGAGAAAGCGGCAGCTGCAGGTTTTCTGCATGACCTCGGTGCGGCCGTAGCCTGTGAGCTCGCAGAAGCCGTCAGAGCAGTAGACAATGGGGAAGCCCCGTGGGCCCTGTGCGTTGGCCAGCAGGAAGTTGCTGTCTGTGGAAGGAAGAGGTTGAGGTCAGGTCAAGGTCAGGAGGGGACCTCAGTTCCCAGGTGGGCAGCACCTCCCCTCAAGCTGTTGTCAGAGGTCTCGGAGCCAGAAGTTTCTCAGGCTCCCATGTCCTGGATCCCCTTTTGGGAATATGTGTGTGTGTGTGTGTGTGTGTATTTAAATTGGAGAAGTTATGGGTTTTGGATATTTTTAAATGAGAGTAAGAAGAGACAGAACAAAGGGACAAGGACCCGAGGGGGGCCTGGAACTGAGGCAGGGACTACTTGGGGTTGGAGAAGGAACCCCAAGTGGTCATGCAGTCCATCCCCCTGCCTTTGGGCTGGTGAGCTATTCCTGTAGGAGGCAGCATAGCACGGTGAGTAGGAGCATGGGCTCCAGCACCCAGCCCCTGCCAGTGACTAACTGTGGGACCTTGGCAAGTTAATTTACTCTTCTGTGCCTCAGTCATAGCTTCCTCACATGGCTGTCGTGAGAGTTCCAGGAGTTAACTTAGGAAGCACACACACCCTGGCACATAGTGTGCTGCACAGAGTGAGCTACAACTGCGGCTCTCTGAGAAGCAATTCCCCCACATTCGCAAGTTTTCAGAGCATATCCACACTCACCTTTCTGTCATCCTACTAGGGTAGGCAGGGCAGGGAATCTGCTGGTATCACATCCATTTTTTTATTAGGAAACCAACATGCAGAGATTTTCTAAAGTCACAAAACTTCTAAGTGTGGGGGAAGGGAGACAGTGATGCCTTCCAGGAAAGGTCCACTTTTTAACACCCCATTTAGCTCATTTCAGTAGGTCTGCTCAAAGCCTGGAAGAAGAGGGCATTGGGGATGTGGCTCCTGCAACCCCGAGCAGCAGAACCTGAGTTGGCTCCCTCTAGTTCCAATGGGTAGGAGGCTGCAGGGAGGCTCCTGGGGGACTGCCCAAGGACAGAGTCTCAGCTGAGGCATGGGGCCTGAGACCGACAATCCCAGGACGCTAGAAGTGGTGAATGTCTCGGGGTGGAGCGGTTGATGGGGGACACTGAGGCTGCCCTGGAGGCGCTGGGCCCCAGGCGGCAGCCTCCTTCTTCCATCCCTGGGCCTGTTGCCCCGGTGACGGGCACTATGGAAACAAGGGAGGGTGGGGGAAGTCGGGTAGGGCCCCGGCGGCTGGGTTTCCGCCCTCGGGTACAGCTCCTGCACCCTCCAGATCCCGGCCAGGGTTCCCGAAGGGAGGAAGGGGAGAGCCCTGGGCTCCGGAGTAGGAAGAGGGAATGGGGAGGGGAAAGAGGCCCAGAAGTAGGGATGCGGCTGTCCAGGGTGCTGAACGAGGGTGGGCGAGCCCGGAGTTCCCTCCAGCACACCGACCGCGAACCCCACGCCCCCCGCCTCACACCCCTCAGACACAGCCGCACCACGGGTTCCATGGTGCCGATTTGGGGGCGCGCGTGACCTTAATCCAAGCTGCGTCCTGCCGAAGTCTGATCTTTTCTCCTTTTTCTGGGTTAAGAGAGAGCTGGAGTCGTCTGCGCGTAGACCCCAGAGCGCCCAGCCACTTCGTCCCACGCCTGTGTCTCGAATGCCCCCATACAGGCCCCCAGCAGAGCTCTGCCGGGAGTGGGTGGCTCCCAAGGCCCCTCCTCCGTTTTGCTGCACAAAGAGCCTCTCCTGCCTCGCGTCACACACCCCCCATCAACCTTGAACCCCCGCGCCCCTGGCCCTTTCCCCGCCTCCCCTCGCAGGGCGCTCCCCGCCTTGCTGGTTTACTGCGGCTTGGGAGTTCCCAGACCCTCAACTCTACTCTTTCCTCGCGTCGGGTCTCATCACATCCAGGAGACCTGAGCCGACGCCGACCGAGACTTTGCCCCCAACTCGAACATCCAGCCCCAGCCTCCGCTCCACTCACGCGTGCCGTCGAAGCGGGTGGCGATGGTGTCCAGAAAGGTGTTTTGCGGGGCCAGCAACCCCTTCATGACCGGCATGGCCCCGGGGCGCGAATCGAGGCGCGGCGCTGGGGGGGAGTTCAGCGAGGCCAGGCCGGAGGGGCCGCGCTGCGGGCGGGGCCGGGGCGCCCCATGCTCCCGCCTGCCTCCTCCCCTCCCTCTCGCCGCCGCCGCCGCCGCCGCCGCCTCTGTGCCGGGAGCCCCGTCGCGCTGGGTTCGGTTTGGCGCCTCCTCGGTCCACCCCCCACCACCTCCCCGCGGGCCGAGTTCTTCTCCCTGGGCTCGGCCCGCGCCCGCCACGTGGGCCTGCACGGGGAGGGGCCGACAGCGGCACCCGCACCCCTCTCCGCAGCTCCCCTCCCAGAGAGGAGCGTCCCACGCGTGTCTCCCGGGGAGAGAATTTGGGGCCCGCCCACCGGGTGCGGAGGCCTGAAGGGGCGGGGCGGGGCTTGTATGATAGACACGCCCTCCCTTCAGAGTGGCTCCTCCCCCACTCGTGGTTCCCTGATGCTTCCCACCCCGCGCGTCCGTGTCTCCACCCCATTGGGTTTCCCCGCTCGCCGCCCACGTAGGGGATGCTTTCTGGTTCGCAGTGCCGCCTGCTGGAGTTTGGATGCTTCGCAGCACCCCCTAAACCCCCTCATTTTCATCTGAGTTAGCAACGGTAAAAGGCTAGTTTTGCAGGTGGAGGATCGAGGGAAAGACTGGGAACCCCAACTCCTAGAATGCACTACTTAATCCTTACCTTGTGCCTCAGTTTGCAAACTCTGCCTCTGAGAACCGCGCAGTGGAATGAAAAAAGCTTCGGAGCCCACTGGGTTAGGATCCCAGCTCTTCCACTTACTGATTGTCTGATTTAACTTCTCTGTGCCTCACTTTGCTCCTCAGCAAATGGAGCCAATAATTCTTACCTCATGCAGTTATGGTGAGGGTTTAATAGCATAACATGTCATGGCACAAAATAAGTATCTTGGAAAGCACTTGTTCCCCTGCTCTCCCCTTCCTGCTCTGATTTAACCCTCTTTTCCTCTGCTGTACTTCTAGTAGAAAAGAGACTAGAGGCAAGTCTTGGCAGAGAAATAATTTTGAGGTGGGCAGAGTCACGGTGTGCAAATCTCTAAGGGTGCACAAGTGGACTTTGATTTCCAGCTTCTTCAGGAGTGAACCAGTGCAGCAGCAAGAAGGACCCAAGCGGTACAAGATACAGGATTTTTTCACCACATCAGCAGAGAGTTCCTGGGGTGGCTGAATGAAACAGCACAGGGTGGCTGCTTCTCGGGACAGAACAGCGAAGGCCAGTGAGAGTGGGAAGATGGGAACAGGGTGGGGGTTGGGAGGCAGGCTGAGCTGAGCATCTGGGATATTAGATGGCTGAAAAGTGCTCCATCTTTCTGCACCTCTACTTTTGGGAGTCTTTGGCTAGCATTGCAAGAAAATCTTGTCTTTAAGGACTTTCTCTGGTTCCCAGTTACCTACAGAGTAGAGTGTAAAATCTGACGATTTTGTGGGGCCCTTCACAATCCGGGCTGCACATACCGAACCACTTCCCTTCCATCGTCTCACTGCTCCCAAAACCCTGCACCCTACGCCGCAGCCCCTCTGGATGATTCATATTCTCTGCCTGTTCGGCAAGCTCGACTCCCATCCCTTCCCAGCCGGATTCTGCTCGTCTGTGCAGCCTCCCTTGCTTTCTCTCCTCTCCCGTGCGTTCCTCTGTAAAGGCCCTGTCAGACTGACTCATAGAGCATCGAACGTGTTCTCTCTCCGGCATCCTCCCGTCCAAGCATGCACGTATCTGCTTCTTCCCTCGAGGCAGGACCTTACACGGGTTCCTTGCACTGGGAGCTATCAAGCAAGTATATTTCGGATTTAACAACGAACAAGCTGAGGCTGGTGTTCCACAGCCCGGCTTCCAGGCGCAACACTCTCTCACGCCCCCTGGAGGGCGGGACGCGACCACACAGGAACAGAGACCAATCACACTAACGGACATTCGTCTTTATTGCCCCTCTTCGGGGGGCTGACACCTGGCGGGAGGAGGGGAGAAGGCAGGGCCAGGACGGGACGGGAACAAGGGCTCAGACACCCGACCGTCCACCAGGAGCAGCGGCGGTGGCGGCCGCGGCCGCGACGGGACAGTGGCGCCCGGGGCAGAGGCGCGGCGCGAGCTCTGCGCCTGCGCGGCGACCCATGGTCAGGATGCCCGCCGCGTGGTTACCGCTGGCCTGTAGGAGGCGCTGCAGCCGGCCCTGGAGGCCAGGGGGCCCGGGCCGTCTCTTGCCCAGCGTGAGGATGCCGGCTGCGTGATTGCCCGCGCCGTGCAGCAGCTCGTAGAGGCGGCAGGAGCACGTCTTCTGGCGGCAGCAGTCGGGCAGGGGCTGCGCGGCCGCCCCGGGCGAGAGCAGCGCGGGCGGCAGCAGCAGCAGGAGCAGCATCACGGCAGCCCAGGAGATCTAGGGAGGTGGGATACCTGGTGCTGGGGGCCTGCGCTCCGCCCTCACTGTCCCTTGGCTTTCCTCCCTCTGGGTCCGTGCTCGTGCCCGTCTGAGGGCTTGTTGGGGAAGGACTCGCACCTGGTTCTTTCATCCAACCATCCTTCAAGGCCCCGCACAGCATCTCCTCCAGGAAGCCCCCTAAAAGCCCCTGAGTGGAATGAATCTCTTTCTCCTCTGGGCACCCCCATTTAGAGTGCTTACCACTCCACCTTGAAACAGGCAGCAGAGTCTGTCTGCACCAAAAGTTTGTAAGCTCAGGGTAAACAGAGGCCCTGTTTATTTCCCCCCATTTATGGCACATGAGATGATGTGCAAACACAGTACCTGTCACATAGTAAGTGCTCAATAAACACGAGAACAGAGCGGGACCCAATGTTAGCCAGACCCAGCCCCCTGCATCAGAACCCACAAGGAAAAAGGCCCAGAGCAAAGACACCTCCAGCCTTTCTTCCGTTGCCTCCTTGGAAATGATGTGTCACCCCTCGGTCCCCGGGTCTTTACCTTGGTGGAGGGGGGATTCATGGTGTTTGGAGCTCAGGGTGGAGCGGCCGGGAAAGGTGGTGTCTGCAGTGGTCCAAATAGCCAGGAACCTTGAGACTGTCGACTGGGACCCGCTACCAGGGCCTGGGGTTTATAGTGCTCTGAAGTGTGGGGGGAAGGTGGGCACTTGCATTCACTCCAGGGCCAGACAAAGGCAGAGCTAAGATTAGCCTCTGGCAGGGGGGCCGTCTCCAGGCCGGACTCAAGGAATGGCCACTGAGGCGTTCTGAGGCCGCGCTGGGATCTGTGTGCCCCCTGCCCCCGCCTCATCTGTCTGTCTGCTCCCTGGAGATGGGACTGTCTCCGGGCACTAACGAGGCCACCTTGCACCCAGGAATCTGAGAGCACAAAAGCGGCTTTGGCTAGGACGCTGGACTGGGACAATGTGGTGGTTGTGGTGGGGGCAGCTGCTAATTAGGGGCAGGAGAAGAGGCCGTGGTGAGACCCATGGTGTGAGGGAGAGGGGAGGAGGGCAGCCAGCAGCAGCCTGTCCTTCACTGCTTCTCATCGCTGCCCCTGGGGGCACTCAGGCTTCAGGGCATTCTGCCTCCCTGGGAGAGATCTCCCCCCCCCCCGCCACCCCACCCCCCAGCTCTCTTCTTTCCTTCTGCCCCTTCTAACTACCTCCAACGGGGAAAACCCAAAAACCCAGCCTGGGCAGCCAAAGGAAGGGAAGCCAAACCCAATGCTTTCTTTCCACTTCTCCAGCTTTCTTCCCGGGCCATGCTGCCTGGAGGGGAGGAATGCAGTCCCACCCCACCATCAGCAGGGAGTGAGCCACCTTGGGGTAAAGGAGCCACCTTGGGGTGAAGGAGCTGCCATGGAGTGAAGGGCCCGGGCTCTCTTGAGGCTGGAGTTTCTCTTATCCAGGGAATTGATTTTGGGCACTTGTTCTGTACCAGGCCCTGCACTGGGCACTGGAGTGAGAGTGGCAAATAAAATGCGGCCTCAGCTTTCAAGGCGCTCACGAGTCCAAGTCGGGAGTGACCCAGGCATAACTATAGTTGAGTGGGAAGAGGATTTTTGCAAACATAAGCACACCCGTGAGCCAGCGGCTTCTGGCTGGGGCGGGGTGGGGGGCAGGGGCCCTGGAAGGCCTTGCCTGAAGAGTGGATTTCCATCAGTAGTGGGGAAGGGGATTCCACAGAAGGGATGACTTGAGCAAAGGCACGGAGGAGTCGGGGTGCTCAGCTCATGGCAGGGGGTGCTGCATGCGCCTTATAGTCGTGGTTCCCCTCAGGGAAAGGGAAAGGGAAGAAAGCTGCCTGGAGAGTGGGGACCTGGGTCAGATGGTCCTATAGGCCAAGCTGATTGGGAGGATTTCAGCAGGAAGGGGTTATGGGCTGACGTGGGGGCCGGGTGCGTAGGAGCCGGGGCCTGGAATCAAGAGACAAATCAGGCAGAATGGGAGACTCGGCAACTAATCGGGAGTGGGTGCTGCCTTTATTTAGGAGGTGCTTTGGGGTCTTGGGCAAACTTCCCAACCCTGCTGAGGGTCAGTTTCCCCATTGGCAAAATGGACAGCTAAGCCAGATGCTCTCTGGGGTTGCTTTTGGCTCTGCTGTTTTATGATTTGAAGTATAGCCCCTTCCCCACTGCCATGGGAGAGATTCGTGGGTGTTGGGCCAGGAAAGGGGGCAATGGGAAGCAGCCCCTCCACATTTAGGTTAAGCTTGGAGTGGGGAGAGGCAGGAAGTAGTGACTCTGCATTGCTGGGTTGGCCTAGGCCATGGGTCCCTGAGGCCCTGAGTGCTCGTACCCTTGAGGCCTGACCCAGCCTGGAGCAAGGTGGGGGGGTGGGGAGGGGTGCACCCTAGTCCCCAAGGGGACAGCTGGGCCAGGGCAGGGAGAGCCCAGGCTGTGGCAGGAGCAGAGAGAATGGAACCCACCCTGCAGTTTCCCCCCAAGCAGACCCTGAGTCAAAAATCTGGGTACACAAGGTTTATTTGGGAGGTGATTCCAGGAAGCACAGGAGGGGAGAGGGGAAGTGAGCGGGGAATGGAGGAAAACCAGGAAGGGGGCACCGATGGGTGGCTGGCTGCTGCGGGCAGCCGGGGCTCGGTGCTGCTGGGACCCTCTGAAAGACACTTGAGAATTGTCACATTGAGGGAAGCTGAAGTCTTTACCAACTCCTGTTTCTTATTGACCGGGGGTCACTCCCGGGGGCATTCACTCCCCAGCACCCAGTGCACTGGCCAAGCGCATACCCTCAGGCTGGGAGGCCCAGGAAGCCATCAGCATGCACAGGAACACCCTAGCAGTGTCCTCCTGGGTGGATCAAGGGGGACCTGGGCAGGGCACCACTGGCCTACGCTTCAGGACACATCAACTGTCAGGTGACACAGTCAGAGATGCCAGTCCAGGGCTCCTCATCCTGAGGGGCCCAGGGGAAAGGGCGACCTGGGCCTCTGCGGGAGGTGGCCGTGGCTCAGGACACCACCCTCCCCTGCAGGATCTGGGCCAGGTGCCTGTGTCTCAGCACCCGGGGCATCTCAGCGGGGAAGGGGGAGGAAGGGGAGGTGGTGAGGGCCTCCCGGAGCACCCTGAAGGCCCCCTGCCCCACCAGGTGGACGCGGGCAGGGCCCACACTGCCCCGGAACCGCAGGGACTTGTAGTGGGGCGAGGCTTCCTGAAGGCAGTGGTCGAACTGGGAACAGAACGGTCTGAGTGAGGCTGGCATGTGGCTGTGTGTGATTGTGTGTGCAGGGAGAGCTGTGCATGGCTGTGCCCAGGGCTAGGGGTGTGGACGAGTCTTAGGTGTACCAAGTGTGTCTCTGTGGGGCTCATACTTCCCTTCCCAGTGCCCCGGGGAAGTCCTCCTCCCCTGCCCCTCTCTTGCCCCCACGGCACCCGGCACCTGGGGCCACGCAGAGTGGAAGGGACCCTTCCCCATCTCATTTACCTTGTCTCGGTTTTCCTCTGACAAGTTCCTCAGCCCCCGCAGCTCCACAAACACCTCATAGTGGGGAGCGGAGCCCTCCGAGGAATCTGTAACAACCCCCCCGAGGTGTACACACTTCCTGTGAATTGGGCGCCTTCCCAGCCCCCTGCCCCCATCTATTTTTTCCCACTTTGAAGTTCATGGGTAAAAAGGGGTTTCTTGGTGGGGAGTGGGGTAAATGGAGAGGCACCTAGAGCCTAACCCTAAATAGGAATCAGGTCAGGAAAGAAAATGGATAGAAACTGCAGCAGGAGGGCTAGGAGTTAGACATGGGGAAGGACTTTTATTAGGAGCAGCAAAGGAGGCTGAGACCTTGCTCCTTCTTGGAGATTCTCTCAGCAGGATGGGCAAGTGTTGGGGTCAGCCACCCCAAGAAGTGGAGTGGAGCAGCTTACCCAGAATGCTGCTCTCCACACAGCTGTGGTCCAACAGCTTGGCCCCTGGCCACTGCCTCACTGCCTGGCCCAGGGCCTCAGAGAACACGTCCTCACCAATGTCTTCTCCTCGCACGCTCAGGGCCTGGCCCAGCCTGGGGAGGAGGAGCAGGGAGGCAGTGGAGCCCAGGGCACTAGGACGCTCCTCGGCACCCTGGGAGGTCACCTACCTGCGGACAAACCTGACAACTGGACACTGGTTGTAGGCACCAACCACCCGTACCACATCGCCCAGGCGGCACCTGATGGGGTGGGAGTGGGGACGAGGTCAGGCCCAAGGGGTCCTGCGGGCCAGGAAGGGGGCAGCGAGTGGAGGGCAGGGGATCACCTGGTAAGGCTGGAGTGATCAGTCAGCACCAGCTCGTACTCCTTGCCCTGCTGGGCCTCAGCCAGCAGGAGGGTGGAGGTCGCCTCCTCCTGGGCTTCCTCCTTGATGGGGAGCAGCTCGATAAAGGGAGCTCCAGGGAGTAGAAGGTAGAGCCCATGGGGCTGCTCTGGCCACAGGCTCAGGCCCATCACCCCTGTGGGGAGCAAGCAGCCTCCTCATCAATAGCCCCTCACCCTGGACCCCAGGCCCCAATCCTCTGAGCATCTGATCCCACTGCTGCCCTTCCACCCTACTCTTCCTGACACCTCCAGGCTCAGGCCACTGCTCAGGCCCTTACTGGAAAAGAGGCAGAGTATAGTGGTTCTGAAGGTAGCAGACCCAAAGTGAATTTGTGCAAGTCTCTTAATCTCTGAGCCTCAGATTCTTCATCTGTAAGATGGAGCCACTAATCCCCACCATAGAAGGTCTTGGGAAGGTTAAATGAGATGGTTATATAGGGCTCAATACATGGCCACGAGCTGTAGTTATATGATCTCTGCACCCTGCTCCCAGCTCACTACCCCTGAGCCCTGCTGACCTCCAGAGGCAGCATAAGCAGGTGAGAAGAAGTCTAGCCCTTGGCACCACAAGGCCCCCAGGGCCGCCACAGCCTCAGCCTGGCCTCCTGCGTCCAGAGTCACCACCACCTGCAGCTTTGGCCAGAGCCGAAGGGCCAGTCCTCGGGGTCCCTTCTCCAGGGCTGCCCGCAGCTCATCTGCTCTTCTAGGGAGAGGCTCTCCTGCGTTCCCTGCAGCTACTGCATCAGCCAGCTCTTTGCCATTGGCCTCCAGGCCCAAGAAGACGTCCAGCAGTTCAACCGCCGTCCCAGCCTCCAGTGCCCGCAGCCAGGGGGACCTCAGTGCCTCCAGGAGCAGGGCCCCAGGGTCCCTGGCTCCAGAGGGACTAGCCTGGCCCAGGGCATGTCCAGGCCAGGGGAAGCGGCAGGGCCAGGGGGATGTAGGGGTCACACAGGCAGTGCCTCCTGGAGCCAGCACCTCTGGGTGAGCCTTTCTTAGGGCTGCCAGACCCAGTAAGGTGGCCTAGGGGGACAAGAGGAGAGTATTGATTCTGGGCCTGAGCCAGACCCTGGCCCCACAGTTGGGGGGTTCTTTGTCTACCCTTATGGAAGGGCTTGGCTGCAGATGGGGGTCTCTGGTGGGGCTGAGCTCTAGCCTTCCCAGTTTACCTGCAGAGAGGCATGGTACTGGTTTGGGGTAGGGGGCTGGAGCTGTCCCCTGTTCTCTTCTTCCTGGACCTGGCTGGCCTTTGTCAGAGGGAGATGATTCCGGAAGGTGCTCATGTCTGTAACCCCAAAGACACCAGAAACTCCTCAGGAAGCTACAATGTTTCCCAAGATTGTCATGGAAGCCTGGAGAGACCCCTGGAGAAGGATCCCAAGGTAGGCCTGGGGGTGGGGAGGCTATAAAGGCCCAGAATGGGGAGAGCCATCTTGAGCAAGAGGGTCGCCCCCCAGCCTGGGTAGGGACTCTGGGTCAGGCCCCTCTGTCACGGGCTCCTCAGGTTCCAGACTGTCCTGTGGGGTTTCCTTCTCTCTAGGCCTCCTCTCCAGACCCTGGGGAACACACCTGTGCTTCCCCTGAGGGGGCGGGGGGCACCCTGGGCTCCCTGCAGACACTGCCTCAGGGCCTGCTCCTGGCTCTGGCCTGCGTGCAGAGTGCTCTGTTCCAGTTTCCGCCGCTGCCAGGCTGCTGCCCAGCCCAGGACCCCCCAGGCCACATGATGCTGGAGACCCACAAGCCAGGACAGCCCCGCGCGCTGGGACCGCTGCTGCCTGGGCACAGCCGACGGCGGCAGCTTCAGGAGAAGCCCCAGCAGCAGCAGGAGCAGGAGCAGGAGCAGCGGCGGCAACAGCAGCATCTCTGAGCAGCTCCTGGAAGGAGGGAGGGGCCAAGTTCCTGGGACTGGGGGACTGGGGGCGGAGGGGTGTGCTGAGGAGATAACCCATTTCTTCCCCACTTTTTACTGCATACAGGGGGAAACCCAAGTTTGGGAAGAGGCCAGGACCCATCAGGTGCATGATGCAGAGAAGAGAGTCATTGACCTGAGTTCGGATCCTGCCTCTGCCACTTGGGAGCTGTATGGCCTTGGGTAATTCAGCTAACAGTGCCGGGCTCCCTTCTCTTTTCTGGAAAATGGAAATAAAAATACCTCCCTCAGAATTCTGAGATAACTGTACAAAGAGGGCTTGGTACAGTGCCTGGCACATAGCGTCACTTAGTAAGTGACATCTCTTGCCCACTCCCTACTGGCTCTGCTTCTCCAGGGGTCCACTCTGTCCCAGCTCTGTGTCCCTTCTGAGCCCCAGGTCCTGCGTTTACCTGTCACGGCCCACTTCTTCCTACTCTCAGCACCCTGGGCCCCCAGCAGCTCCGATCTGGATAGACATCCGGCCAGAAAGAAGGAGGTTTGGCTTTAAAGGGCTGGGCCCAGATGGGGAAATCCGGCCACTTGGCCAGAGGGAGGAGCTGCTGGGGGGGGGGGGTGCTCTTAAAGGGGCAGGTTGCCTGAGGGACGAAGTGCTGGGTGCTAGCTCAAGCTGGCAGATGGGGAAGTAGGGCCAGAGTAGTGTGGTCCTCAAACTCGTTCAGGGGAAGGAATAGAAAACTGAGTGTGGAAAAGGGTGTCAGGCAGCAGCATTAGCTGAGAAGGGGGCACATCTAAGTCTGGAGCAGGTCTGAGCATCAGAACCTGGCTTGAGCTTGAGAAAGCAAGAAGAGGTTCAGACGCCCTCATTACCTGAGTCTAGGATCAGGCAGGCGTGCAGCTACAGAGCAGGCAAGCGGGAGGTCTCCGTGGGAAAGGCTGAGGAGGGGGGAGGATTTCCCAGCAGCTGTTCTTCCAAGCCTTCCCCAGACCCACCTCGCCCAGTCTCGGTCACACATACCCCCTCCCCTGTCCCATAATTTCTTTTAAAATTCAGTTTTATTGAGATACATTCACATATCATACAGTCATCCATGGTGTACAATCAGCTGTTCACAGTGCCATCATATAGTTGTGCATTCATCACCCCAATCTATTTTTTGAAAATTTTCCTTATACCAGAAAAAGTAAAAATAATAAAAAGTAAAAATTTTTAGAACACCCAAATAATTTCATCCCCCCACCCCACCCTATTTTTCATTTAGTTTTTTCTGCATTTTTCTACTCATCCATCTATACCCTGGATAAAGGGAGTGCAATCCACAAGGTTTACACAATCACACCCTCACCCCTTGTAAGCTACATTGTTTTGCAATCGTCTTCAAGAGTCAAGACTACTGGGTTGCAGTTTGATAGTTTCAGGTATTTACTTCTAGATATTCTAATACATTAAAACCTAAAAAGTGTTATCTGTATAGAGTGTAAGAATATCCACCAGAGTGACCTCTCCACTCCATTTGGAATCTATCAGCCATTGAAACTTTATTTTGTTTCATTTCGCATCCCCCTTTCGATCTTTTTGATGTTCTCCGTCCCACAATGTTACATCCCATCATTTTTAACACTCAGGGAAAAAAGCAGTTACCACCAGCTGGAAAATTCCTCAACTTTTTGAAGTTCATGCATCCCGTCCCCCCAGCCCTCAAAGTCTCCCAGGAGCTTCTACTCAAATGTACTTTATAGACCAGCAGAATCTGCCATACCCAGGGGCCTGTTAGAAATGCAGAAGCTCAGGCCCCATCCAGACTTACTGAATTGGAATCTGCGTTTTTAACAAGCGCCCCAGAGTGTGGAAACCAAGTAAAGTTTGAGAAGCTCTGCTGTAGAATGAGGTTCTCTTCCATGGTTAAACCCTTTCTCCGCCCCTGCTTTTGACCCAGGCTCTTGAAAACCCAAAACCCCTCCTTTCAACTCCACATCCCCCTGGATCTCCCAGGGTCCCTCTCTTCTCTTCACAGCTGAGCTTCTTGAAAACATGGTCTCCACTCAGTCTTTTGACTGCTCCTCCTCATTTTCATTTTTCTTTTGTTTCTCTCCGTGACTAAAAAAAAGTTTTATTGAGATAGTCACACACCATACGATTCCCCCACTTAAAGAGTACAATTCATTGGTTTTTAGTATATTTACAGATTTTTTGCAACCAATACCACAATCAATTTTAGAACGTTTTCATCACTTCAAAAAGAAACCCCCCAGGAGGCATCTTCCTGCAGCGGCCTCAGGAGTGGCAGGGCTAGTGGAACCGCCACAGCTCCGACCTTGGCAAGGGCGGGAGGAGCTGGGCTGCCTCATGCTGGTTCTGCTGGAGCTCAACTTCCTGCCAACCAAGATGACCAAGATGACCAAACATCCTGCCCTGTGACATAGTGGAGATGGGGGCCCAGGGGAGCAGCTTGCACAAGCACTGCATGGCCCAGCTCAAAGGCCACTACTTTGATTACAAGGAGAGCTCCCCGAGTCAGCCAGCTCTTGGGTCTCAATTTCCTCTTCCTGCTGTCCCCGAACCATGTGAGAGCCAGTTGAATTCTGCATGGAGTTGGAGGGGTACCCACCAAGGACATCTAGACCAATGTCTGTCTCCGAAGCTTCTTGTGTCCCTTGAGCAGCACCTGATGGATGGCAGCTAAAACAAGGTGTTCCTAGCCAAGTGCAACATAATTGCAGACCAGTTACGTCTTCATTGACATCCCACTTGACGTTATCTGGGGTAAGAGTGTCGGGTGCATCGACAAGACTTTTGAGAAATTCCTCTTTGCTGAGGTCACCTGGATCTTCTTCTCCAACTCACCCCAGAGAAGTGAGTCAAGAGAAGGAAAACAGTCTTCATCAGTCCCTCCTCTTGTTCAAGAAATACATCCAGTTTTTCACTGAATAACTTAGTTGATTGGCTCTTCTTGTTAGATGTTTTTTATTGGTAGAGGACAAGTTGAACCATTTGTTGAGAGGTGGTGGCAAAAAGTTGGTTGTTTTAGGGTCAGGCATCTAAGATGAATGTCTAAAAGGAAAAAGAGACATATTAATTCAAAAGTGTGTATTAAAAAACGAGTGGATAAACAAAATGCGGTATACATACAATGGAATACTTACTATGCAGCAGTAAGAAGGAATGAGGTCATGAAACATTTGACAACATGGATGAAACTTGAAGACATAAAACTGAGTTAAATAAGTCAGACACAAAACAAGAGGTATTGTATGTTATCACTAATATGATCTCCTGAATAATGTAGAATCGGTGTCTTAAAATGTAGAATATAAGGGACCTAGAAATAGACAGAAGCTAGAGAAGGAGGAATAATTACCTAACATGTACAGACCTATTAATGAGGTTGAACTTAAAGGTTTGGGAATGGACAGGGGTGATGATAGTTCATTAATGGGATTATAAGTATCAGTGCCGCACTGCAGGCGAATGTGATTGAAAAAGATTGTTTAAATGCAGGATCCCACAGATTAGGACTACAATTAAAAATAAGTGTTTGCATGATCTACTTCTAAGGTATGAAACTAGTACAAAGAATTAACAACAGAATGGGATATGGGAAAAACTACCTGTTGCGTACTATGGACTATATTTAGTAGGAATACCTTACTAGTATCACACCAATATTAGGGATAAATAATTAGGGGCTGATAAGAGCTTTGGGGTGTTTTAGGTTATGATAATTGTTTAAAATTGAGAATGATGATGATTGTACAACTAAGTGAAGATAATGTGAGACACTGATTGTTTATCTTGGTCAGAATATATGTTATGTGAAGTTAGGAACCCCTGCTTAATAAATCAAGCCCTAGATCTTATGGCGGTAAAGAGGAGGATGAGCCCTCCTATAATTATGCCTAAGAGTCACTTCCATAGAACTTCTTTTGTTGCTCAGATGTGGCCTTTCTCTCTCTAAGTCCAACTCTGCAAATAAAATCATTACCCTCCCTCCTACATGGGACATGACTCCCAAGGGAGTAAGTCTCCCCAACAACGTGGGACACAACTCTTAAGATGAGCCTGGCCCTGGCATTGAGGGATTGAGAACGCCTTCTTGACCAAAAGGGGGAAAAAGGTAACAAAATAAGGTTTCAGTGGCTAAGAGATTTCAAGTAGAGTCTAGAGGCTCCCCTGGAGGTTAAACCTCTTATGCCAAGTTGAAGCTAGATATTCCATATGGCCACAGTATGCCAAGCCCTAATCAACAGTAGTCCCCAAAATACTAAAGAATACCTAGGTCCCTAACTGAGACTCTATAAAAGTTTCACTCACTAGGTTTATTTTTTCAGAAACTTAAAACCTCCAGGGTGTGCCTATGCCGGATAAATCCCAAAACACAGAGGCAACAGCCTCTCCAAGAACATCGACTAGATACAGCCCCCTTCATCATAATGTCAACACCAGTTTAAAATATGAACAAATTAGGGTGGCCACTGCCCAGATATCCCTGAAGATCGAGACAGTGATCAAATGAGAGGGAGGGTAGCAACAGACAAGATAGGACTTAACAAAGGATTATGAATACCAAATCTCTTAATAAATACATATATTTTCTAGTTTCTAGGGTATCTGAATAGCTAGAGGAAATAACTGAAATGGTGGAACTGTAACCCATAACATTCTTTGAAATTTGCTCTAAAGCTAC
>PVKY010001390.1:0-32425 GCA_004027775.1 Bradypus variegatus
AGGTTGTAGTTTTCTGTTGTCTAGGCATCTGGTTTCCTTGGTTACCCCAGTTAGGTTTTCCCAGACCAGAACGGGCTCAGGTCCCAGATGGGGTCAGTGTTCAGTATCCAGTTTCCCTGAGAATGTGTCTTAGAAGATTGACACACCCTGTGAGGCCTCCGGTCACTGTGCTTTTCCACCCAGCAGTTGGTGCCCATCAGCCCGTCACTCCCCACTGGTGTAAGGACGTGTGGCCCGTGGCCGTTTTCCCCTAGGCTCTGGGGTCTGTTTCTGAATGGAAGGTGGGTAGTAGAGCTGGGCCCCACCTCCTTCCTCTTAGGGGAGAGGTCATTAGCATTTCAATGGTCTCTTTCTGCCTGTTCTTTCTCCACCTTTGTCTGTGTCAGAGAGCTGGGAACTGAAAATGTCTGAGGCTTTCTCCACTGATCCAAAACAGGGACAGAAAGTCCCCCTTCTGGGCCAGTCCGCGGCCACCCTCCAGCATTCCAAGCAGTCTTCACCCAAAGCCTCTGTCTGCTTGTTGGGGATTCGTATCAAACAGTCCATGCTTGTTAATTAAAAAACCTCAGTTGGAGCTCAGCTGAGCTATTTTGACTCACTTAGAGATAGCTGCTCTCTAGCTCCAGGAGGCTTTGCAGTTCAGGCCATGGGGACAGGGGGCTCCCTGCTTGGATCTGCAGTTTTTACTTACAGATTTTAGCTGGTATGTCAGGCATTCCTCCCAATTCAGGTTGGTGTATAATGAGTGGACAGTCACGTTTGTCCCCCTACAGTTATTCTGGATTGTTTGCTGGTTGCTCCTGGTTGTTTATTAGTTGTTCCAGGGGGGCTAACTAACTTCCACTCCCCTCTAGGCTGCCATGTTTGATACCCCAGCCTGACACATTATCTCTGAGTTCACTTATTCTTTCCTGTTTCTTCAAATCTGGTGTTATTTGACTCAAGAATCTTTTTAATTTGATCATCAGGTTCTTTTATTTCTGTAAGATCTGCTATTTTTTTAATTTACTCTTCCAGATTCTTCTTTATGCTCTCCTGGGGTCTCCTCATGTCCTTTATATCTTGAGCCATGATATTGGTGTTTGTGAGTACTTCTGTAATTAATTGCTCCGAGTTCTGTGTCTCCTCTGGTTTTTTAATTAGGGCATTTGGGTTGTCCATATCTTCTGGTTTCTTCACATGCTTTAACATTTCCTGTTGCTTTTGGTCTCTTGGTGTTTGCTTATCTTGATAGGGTTCTTTTCGGATATGCCCGCTTATTTACCAGCAGGTGGCACTTCCAAGCCACCTCTTACCCTCAAGCCAGTTCTCCCCAACTTCATTTATGCAGTGAGTGGGGGTCCAAACCACGTGGAGGTCCAGTCAGTGCACCAGTTCTCCGTGTGCAACGGGGACCGCCAGCCCTGTGGGTGGGGTCTTGCTCTCTGCAGTTGGGCAGGGAGATGGCTCTAAGTTACGGTACTCCCAGCCATTCCTGTGACTGCAGGTGGAATACCCTGGGGCTGCAGAATGCCTCCATCCGTTCAGCTCAGATTCCCCACAGTCCCTCCCTGCTGTAGGCCCACAAGTCCCTGGGATTGGTAAGGGCTCCTGGCACTTCCGTGCGGCACCCCTACCTCTAGGTTGTGCACACCGTGGGCTTCCGCGGAGGAGGGGTGTTGACCATCCCAGGCTCACAGAATCCCTAAGAGGCTCTCTGCCATGGTGCTGCAAAGGGGCGGCTCCTAGCCCACTGCAAAGATGGCTGCCCAGGGTGTGGACACTTCCCGCTTTTGCGATCGTGCTCCTGCTGCAGCGGCCTGTTCCTGGCTTGGGGGCTCTTAGCTGCGGGTGTGCGAAGGGTCATCACTCACTCCAGATACCGAGGCAGGTGCCCAGGGCATGGAAGGCTCTCCCCCCTGTGCTCGACTGCGGCTCCCGCTGCCAGCTACCCGGTTCAGACACCAGCCTACCTGCAGACACAGGCTCACCGTTCCCCCAGCACTTGACCGCAACTGCAGCTCTCCGGGCAGATGCTCACATGGCTCTCCAAGTGCACAGTCGCTGTGGATTTGGAAACCCCTGCCCAGCTGCTGGAGCCCTGGACGTCTGCTTGGGGGCACTTTCTGTGTTTCATCTAGTGTATTTCGTGGAGGGGACTTTGCTCTGTCTCTGCTAACCCTCCTTGGATCTGCCGTCTGTCTTTACACTCATCCTGCTTGGCCCGTGGTGGGCTGCTTCGCTTTGAAGACCTGCCTGTCAGCCTGAGGAAGCTCTCCTGGCAACCCTGCCTTGTGCCCTCTGCACCTCCCTCCCCTCGCTGCCTCCCGTGTGCTGCTGGGCCGGGCAGCCCCTGGGCGTCTTCTCCATCCCCTCCAGGTGTCCGACGGGGCTGGGAGGTGGGGTGGAGGTGGTTGGCCGGCAGCCTTGCCCTCGGACAGGCATGGCGGGAGCTGGGGTTCAGCGAGGGGCTTCCACGTAAGGCTGTGCTCTCGGCCCTGGGGGGGCCAGGACCTAGACCTACACCCTCATTCCTGGGGCAGGAGAACACCCCTGGCACCTGGCTCTGCCGTGGGCTCGGTGGTGCAGCGGAGCCTGCTCACTTGTTAGAACTTAGCTGCCGCGGAGGCCTGGCTTGCCTCTGCGCTCACGCTTGGCAGCTCAGCCTTGGCGCTGGGCGTCACGTCCCTGCTCACTGCCCCGATGCTCCCCTTCTTGGCCCACTGACCCCCGTGAGTTGGGGTGGAGCGGACAGGGTCAGCCCCAGCGACTGCGAGTGGCCTCGTCCCGCTGGGTTTCCCACATGGCCCTCGGGTGGACCTAAAGCTGTTGACTTGATTTCTCGCATGTTACTTTTCTGTTTTTTAGTTGCTAACAGTGAAGGCAATACCAACTCGCACACTTCACCGTAAACACTGTCATAAACTAAACGTTAGGTCTTTGTGCATCAGTCTAAGAAACTAGGGAAACAGCTTCCGCTGGTGGGTACAAGTTGTCAACCTGTAAACACCTAGTTTGCTTCTGGGACACACCCAGTTCAAAGTTGGAGGCTTCTTGTTTTTCACACAAGCCAGCTAGTTTATTATCTTCTCAGGTTTCTCCCTTGATTGGAGAAATAAGAAAAGTACGTACTCCAGGAAGTTCGTGTTCTGTTTATGTTAGCATTTAGGGGTATGAGTGCTGTGTGGGTTTTTGGGAAAGCCGGTCAGCGCTGCCTCTTGGCCCAGCCAAAGTACCCCAGACCCCTGCCCCTCTGCCTGCTTTAGACCCGATGTGGCCTCCCTTTTCTTTACTTCTAAAATTGTTGTTAACTTATAAATGAAAACCACGAAAATGCCTCTTCTTGAACTAAAGGCTCGATAGTGATAGATTAATCGCATCTTTGAATTCACTTTTCCAAGACTCAGAAATAGTTGGTCAATAAAACTTTTGATGTAGCTTGTCAGATCCTTATTGTTTCAGATGTTTGAAGCACGTAGATATTTGAACATACCAGTCTTCCACTTATCACGTGGCTGCAGTAGTCGTTAGCTCTCACCTGGCTGGCATGGCTGCTGTAACTGTTACATTTCTCACCTGGCTAGGCGGGCGCTAATATTGACACCTGCTCAGAGGACCAGAGGACGCCCCTGATGGAGGCAGCAGAAAACAACCACCTGGACGCAGTCAAGTACCTCATCAAAGCGGGCGCACTGGCCGACCCTAAGGTACGTTCCTCGCACTGGGGTGCGCTCTGAAGGACGCTGCGCCAGAGGTGCCGCCTCCTTTCTCGGGCACGTGCCCTGCCCTCCCGCTCTGCGCCAAGCCAAGTGCCCGGGCAGGGGGAAGCGGGGGACACCGAGGAGCTGGAATCTCGCGGGCAGGCAGAGCCACAACGGCGAGACCGAGGGCTGAGGGCCACTGGTTCGGGTCACAGAGTCGGTGGGACCCCTGGGTGGTGCTGGCTTCCTGGGGAGCGCGGCCCTCGCCTGTGGCACTGCTGTACCCCGTGGGGCCTGTGGTCAGCGGGCGGCATGTGGAGCCAGCCCCGAGGATCTCAGGCAGAGCAGCTTCCTGCTCGGTGACTCCAGAGGTGGGGGCAGGAGCCAGCCCACCGGGAAGAGGTGACTTAGCGGTGCCCTGGGTCTGACACTGAGAGGTTTAAAATAACTGTTTTCATATTAAAAAATTCAATACGTGTTCACTGTTCAACTAAAGAGATAAAAGAGCAAAACAAAGAAAGAGAAAAAGGGAAGGTAAGTCCCATGTTATCCCCCTGTTAATACTTGGGTATATATTCTTATCACCTTTCACATTTATACACACTTTTCCCCAACAAAAAAGTGATCATGCTTTTCCTACCAACTCATCCACTCCTTTTTCATATCAGATTAAATTTCCAGTATTTTTTTTGTCATTGAATATTATTTTATAACATTTAAAATGGCTGCATTATATTCCATTGTACAATTGTACCGTTTTGGTCAGATGTGGTCATTGCTGAATATTTAGGTCGTTTACAATTTTCATTATAAATGGTGCTCGAATAAATATCCTCACGGGTGTATCTTTGATGTGTGTCTAGATGTGGGGTTGCTGGGACAGAAACATTGGTCATGCCTGGGCCCGCCCCGAGGGCATTGGGGGGCAGCCCCAGCCCTGTGTGGTCAGGAGTTTTCACCTGTCAGTGTTGATGCCGAAAAGGGAGGGGCTTTGTTCACTGTTTCCATTTGCTTTTGTAAAAGTGAACATTTTTTAATCCATAGTTATTGAACATCGTGGGTTTTTTTTGGTAAGTTCTCTGTTTATATACTTTGTTCATTTTTCTATTGCTGTATTCGTATTTCCTCTTTGAGTTTTAAAAGAACCTTTCAAATGTAAGAAATAATAATTCTTCTGCACATATGTTATGGATATTTTTCCAAGTTTGTAATTAGTCCTTTATTTTGTTTTTGGTGACTTTTGGTATATAGGAGCCTTTGACTTTTATATAAATAACTACGGTTAACTACCGTTAATTCTTTCTGTTATTGTGACTTGCTTAGTTTCGTCTAGTCCTTCTAAGAGTCTTTGTTCCAAATTCTCACTCATCTGAGACTTTATCCATGTAGCTCTCCACGTGAGACTCGTTTTCAGCGTGTGCTGTCGTGTGGCGAGCTCACTTCTCCCTCCACGAGGCTAGTCAGGTGACGCGAGTGAATTATTGACTGATAAAATTTCCCCCCACTGAGCATTTAATTTTTAACGAAATGTCTTTTTTTTAATCATTGCCCTTTCAAAAAATATTTTAATTCATAAAGCTTTTTTTTTGGATTATTTTTCTTAGGATAGATACCTAGAAGTAAAGTTATTTAATCAAAGCATAGGGCTGTTTTGAGCCCATCTGACTTCCTGGAGTGTGTCCAGGGAAGATGGTGCCAGGGGTCAGGAGGTCTGAAAACATGGAAAGCAGAGCGGGCGAAGGGTGGTGACCCCTGCCAGGGAAGGCGGCCGCAGGTGGGCGTGGTGGTTCTCGCTGAGCATCTGGAGACGTCTTACAGGACGCAAGTAACCCCAGAGAGTAGAAACCACTTTTTATCCTGAAGCTCTTCCCAGCCAAGCGGGACGGACGGGTGAGCCGTCTTCCTGCTGTAGCAGGTGGGGTGCAGCTGCCGGGCGGTGACCCGGAGTATCTCCTGGCAGGGGACATGGGCCCCAAGGCCCCAGAGAGCCCTTCCTGCTCTGCGGCCGTTGTCCCCTCACTCAGGGGGCCTGATGTCTCCCCGTTTGCTGTTCTTTGAGCTGAGATGCCTCCATACGGGCCCTCCTTCCTGGGCCTGAGGCTCCAGGAGCTCATGGAGGGGCTTTACATGCCCACGAGCTTCCTGAGAAGAAACCCCGCGTGTCCTGGAGAGAGGGTCTGCACTTCCTCAGGTGTGTACCCAGTATATGGCTCAGAGGATTTAGAACCATTGGGCGAGGAGCTCACCAGGTCCCTCCCGCCCTGGAGATCTGTTCGATCTGTCTGCATTACTTCCTGTTGTGTTTCCTTCACATCAACCTGTTGCTGCACTTTCCCGAAGGCTCCCCGTGTCATTGCTCTGGTCCAAGCTAAACCAACCCCCCCCACACACACACTTCTTAGCTCTCAGATAGGGTGGGGCAGGGGGCATCAAAGGTGAGGGGAAGAAAAGCAGGGGAAAGGTACTTGTGTTGTCCTCCCTCAAAATAGTCACGTAGCTAATTTCAAAAGAACACTAGACGGGTATTTAATCGCTATAGTCTTTCGAAAGAGCTCACAGAGGAGTTAGCTGTGCTGTTGTGTCCTGTTGCTGTTGGCATGTGTCCTCGGTGTGCGGTCCTTATCCCTGTGGACTCGTTAACCATCGAGCACATCTTGAGGGCTTGCCGTGGTGGAGCAGCGGCACAGTGCAGCGTCTTGCCTCGAGCAGCGGAGGCCGGGGGCCACAGTATGGACAGGGCTGTCACCCCAGAATTCTGCATCCAGAAGTATCCTTCAAAAATTGAGAGCAAAGTAAGGACATTTTCAGATAAACAAAAGCTGGTAGAATAGAATTCAACTAAAGATGTCCCCTAAAAGGAGCAGCAAAGCCGTCAGGTGACCCAACTCTTCAGGAAAGAATGAAACCGCCAGACATGGGGCTGTGAAACAGAGTGTTTTTCTTCTTTAAATGGCTTGAAAGGCACAAAGGCTATATTTAAAGTTATATTGCTTTTTAATGCTGTAACTCATTGTAGGGTAGGGTTTTTACAAATGTAGAAGAAAGCTGTTTGACAGCACAGCAGGAAGGAAGGCAGTTGGTGGGGAACCTGCTCCCGGAAGCGGCTGTGTCTGCAGTGGGTGGGTGGAGACTGGGGTCTCAGGAGACTTGATAGTGTGAGGGTGAGAGAAAGCACCAAGACAATAGTTAACGAGATTCAGCTTTAAGGAGGCCGAAGCCAGGAGAAGAAGTAAATGGTACACTAAAAATATATATATTTTTTAAATCAAAAGGCAGGAAAAGAGGAATAAAAACAGATGGGACAAATAGAATACAAAACCCAGCAAGATGGTAGATTGAAATCCAGCCAAGTCAGTGTAAATGCACTTTTGGACTAACCACACCAGTGTAAAAACGCAAGATTTGTCTAACTGGATGAAAAAGCAAGAGCCACCCGTGCACTGTGCACAGCACACAGGGTGAAAGTCCAGGAGGATGGAAAAATGTGTATCATGCAGATATGCAGCATTTGGCACGAGAGTCAAATGTACAAGGCTAACTTAGAAACCTTTTAGAGGGTAATAGGGAAGATCATCTGTGACTCCAGGATACAGTAGGATTTCTTAACCAAGACAAAAGTCACCAAGAAAAGATTGGTAAAGCCAAGAATATTGAAATTAAGGACTTCTCTTCAACAAAGGATGTGACAAAGGACGTAAAAAGACAAGCTACACAGTAGGAGAAGACTTCTTAACATACTGCCAAAAGGTTAATGTAAAAAAAGTTACAAAGAACTCCTACAAATAAACAAGAAAATGACCAAAAAGAAACATGGGCAAAGAGCATGAACAGGCGTTCACGGAGGAGGAAATGTAAATGACCCGTGGGTGGATGAGACATGCTCCGCTGACGCCACTGGGTACCGTTTTGTAGCCATTCTGTTGCATGGAGGTTACAAGCTTGGAAATCCCCTGCGGCAAGAAGAGCCATGGGAAGTGACCAGGCTCTGGAGAGCAGCTTGGCGTTCCGCAGTAGCTGAGGGTGTGGCTGCCCTAAAGCCCCGCACTTCTGCTCAGTAGGGATGCCCAAGGCCAGTAGACCAAGGAGCATGGTCTGCAGTGTTCCCCACATCGTTAAGTAGCAAAAAATATCAGGTTTGCGTTAGTTAAAATAAATGAGCTAGTGCTGCATGTTGTCTGCAAAGGAAGTCTCAGAAACAAAGTTGAGCCAAGTACAAATGGCAGAAAGATAACTCAGTTTGATACCATCTGTAAGGTGCGTCGGGATGGGGAATACTGAGTTCCAGATGGCGACCGACTCCAGGGAGGAGGAGGCAGGCGCAGAGGTCAGTCCGGTCTCTGGGGCTTTCCTTGAGGTGGGCGGTGGCTCGGGGGGCTTGTCTTCCTGAGAGAGTCACAACTAACCACTGATGACTCCTTTCAGACTGCAGCCCCCGCGCTTGCCAGCCGCGCACCTCTCTGGTCTGCCCTGGTCTTCCCCCATGCCGCCTGCCTTTGGCCCTGCCCCTGACACCTGCCGAGCCCCTCCTGCTCTCCTCTGTCTTCCCCCGCCACCCAGGTCCTGGTGCACATGGAATCACGTTCACCAGGCGGAAACTCCTTGTGGTGAGAGTCGTGTCACAGCTGCCTTTGGACCTGCCAGATGCAGGCGCGGTGGGCTCTTGCTGTGCCCGGCATGAGGGCCGCTGTCCCTAGGAATTGTGGCGGTCCTCCAGCTGCACCTGTGCCAACGACTGAGAGCACTGGAAGATAAGACGGAACTGTTCAGCCGGCAAGCATGCTTTCTTTTTTTTAAGGATGTCTTTAGAAATTAATTTTTTATTACAACAGCTCTAGGTTGCAGAAAAGTCATGAAGAAGTAGTTCCTATATACAGCCCCCACCACCACACACCTGCAATTTTCCATTAACATTGTGCATTAGGGCTCACTCCTTGTGTTGTACAGTTTTAATCTGTTAAGATACCTAGCCCGTATTAATCATTTAGCCCCTTTCATACAATTCAGTGGTGTTAATCACAGTCACAATGTTGTGTTACCATCACACCATCCATTACCAAAACAGAAGGTTGACACCAGTTGAGCATTAGCTCTCCATCCCCCATTTCCACCCCTGACCCTGAGAACCTCTATTCTAGTTCTGTTTTTTTTCTTTTTTCTTTTTTATTTTTAATTGAGAGAAGTGGTAGGTTTACAGAAAAATCATGCTGAAAATGCAGAGTTCCCACGTGCCTGCACTGCTGCTAGCCCCTGGCCTGAGTGTGGCACCTTTGTTAGAGCTGATGGGAGAGTGTTGTTAGCAGTGTACTATTAACTGTAGAGTCCGAGGTCTTTGTTATGGTTCACTGTTTGTATTATACAGTCCTATTTAAAAAAATTTTTTTTCTAACAACATAGATAACCCACAATTTCCCCTTTTAACCACATTCAAATATATAATTCAGTACTGTTTATTATGTCCATAGTGCTGTGCTACCATCGCCACCATCCGTTGCTGAAATATTTCCATCACCCCAAACAGAAGCTCTGTACAATTTAGGCATTAACTCCCCATTCTGTACGGCCAGCTTGGACTCTGGAAACCTGTATTCTAGAAACTGACTATGAGTTTGCTTATTCTAATTATTTTTTATCAGATCGTAAAGTATTTGCCCTTTTGTGTCTGGCTTATTTCACTGAACATGATGTCGTCAGGGTTTGTCCACTTCGGTGCATGTATCAGAACGTCATTTCTTCTTCAGGGGTATAATATTCCGTCATATGTATATGCCCCATTTTGTTTATCCATTCATCAGTTGATGGACACATGGGTTGCTTCCATGTTTTGGCAATTCTGAATAATGCCACAGTGAACATTAGTGTGCAAATATTTGTTCAAGTCCCTGCTTTCAATTTTTATGGTTATGTGCCTAGCAATGGGATTGCCAGGTCATTATGGTAATTCCATACTTAACTTCATGAGGAACTGCCAAACCGTCTTCCACAGCAGCTACACCATTCTGCATTCCCCCCGGCAATGAAAGCATGCTCCCGTTTCTCTACATCCTCTCCAACACTTGTGATTTTCCTTGTTTTTTTAACAGACATTCTGGTGGATATGACATGTGGTTCTAAGTTATGTGTGTATTGTGGATATTAAGCCCTTATTGGATATGCGGTTTCCAAGTATTTTTCCTGTTCTGTAAGTTGTCTTTCATGATAAAGTCCTTTAATGCATAAAAGGTTTTAATTTTGATGACGTCCCATTTTTCTTTTCTTTATTTTTTTATGGTTATGTTGCGTATGCTTTGGGTATAAAGGGTAAGAAACCATTGTCCAACACAAGGTCCTGAAGATGCTTCCCTATGCTTTCTTCTTGGAGTTTTGCAGTTATGGTTCTTAAATATAAGAATATTTATATAAATATAAATATTTATTTATAAATAAATAAAGAATAAATATAAATATTTATTCTTATATAAATATAAGAATAATATAAATTAGGTCTTTGATCCATTTTGAGTTGGCTTTTGTATATGGTGTGAGGTAGGGGTCCACCTTCATTCTTTTGCATGTGGACATCCAGTTTTCTCAGCACCATTTTTTGCAGAGACTGTTCTTTCCCGAATGAGTGAACTTGGCACCCTTGTCAAAAATCAACTGGCCGTAGATGTGAGGGTTGATTTCTGAGCTCCCAGTTCTATTCTATTGGTCTATATGTCTGTCCTTGTGCGAGTACAATGCTGTTTTGATTACTGTGGCTTTGTAGTAAGTGTTAAGATCAGGCAGTGCGAGTCCACCAATTTCATTCCTCTTTTTCAGTATGATTTTGGGTCCCTTATCTTACCATATAAATTTGATGATCGGCTTCCTCGTTTCTGCCAAGAAGGTTGTTGGAATTTTATTGGAGTTGTGTTGAATCTGTAAACTGCTTTGGGTAGAATTGACAGTAATATTTAATCTTCTAATCCATGAACACAGAGCATCCTTCCATTTATTTAGGTCTTTTTTTATTGCTTTTAGCAATGTTTTAGTTTTCCACGTACAGGATCTTACATCCTTGGTTAGACTTATTCATAGATATTTTATTATTTTAGTTGCTATTGTAAATGGAATTTTTTTCCTTGATATCTTCTGCACATTGCTCATTACTATTGTAAGGAAGCACCAGTGATTTCTGTGTGTTAAGCTTTTACTTCTCCACTTTGCTTAATTCATTTATTAGCTCTAGTTGCTTTGTCAGGACGTTTTTATATATAGGCTCATGTCATCTGCAAATAGCGAAAGTTTTACTTCTTCCTTTCCAATTTATTTCTTTTTCTTGCCTAATTGTTCTGGCAGGAACTTACAGTACAGGTTTGCTTAGCAGTGCTAACAGTCAGCATTCTTGTCTTGTTCTTGATCTTAGAAGGAAAGCTTTCAGTCTGTCACCACTGAGTGTGATGTTAGTTGTAGATTTATCAAATGTGCCTTTTATCATTTTGAGGAAATTTCCTTCTATTCCTAATTTTCTAAGTATTTTTTGTCAAGAAGGTTGATAGATTTTGTCAAATGCCTTTTCTGTGTCAGTTGAGATTATCATGTTTTTATTCCTTCATTTTTTTAATGTGGTTTATTACATTGATTTTCTCATGCCAAACCCCTCTTGCATACCTGGATAAATTGCACCCTTGATAATGGTATATAAATTCCTTTAACATACTGTTGGGTTCATTTTGCGAGTATTTTGTTGAGGATTTTTGTATCTATATTCGTAAGGGATATTGCCCTGTGTTTGTTTTGTTTTGTTTTTTTGTGGTATCTTTATCTGGCCTTTCTATGTGGGTCGTGTTGCTCTCATCGAATGGGTTAGGGAGTGTTCCCTACTCTTCAGTTTTTTTGAGAGAGTGTGAGCAGGATCAGCATTAACTCTTCAGATGTCTGGAAGAACTGACCAGCACGCCCATCTGGTCACGCACTTCTCTTTGTTGGACGGTTTTTGTTAACGATTCAGTCTCTTTACTGGTTGTTGGTCTGTTGAGGTCTTCTGTTTCTTGTTGAGTCAATGTAGGGCTTTTATGTGTTTCTAGGAATTTGTGCATTTCATCAAGGTTATCTGATTTGTTAGCACGCAGTGGTTCGTAGTACCCTCTCATAGCCTTTTTTATTCTGTGAAGTTGGTAGTAGTGTCTGCCCTTTTGTTTCCAATTTTAGTCATTTGTGCCCTCTCTCTTTATTTTTAATCAGTCTAGTTAAAGGTTTGTTTATTTTATTGATCTTTTCAAAGAAGCGGCTTTTAGTTTTGTTGTCTCCCTTTTTAAAATATTTTTCTATTTCTTTTATCTCCACTGTAACCTTTGCTAATTCCTTCCTTTTGCTCACTTTGGGTTTATTTTGCTCTTCTTTTTGTAGATCTTCCAGTTATGAAGTTAGGTCCCTGGAGATCTTTCTTCTTTTTTAATGTAAGCATTTAGAACTATACATTTTCCTTTCATCACTGCCTTTTCTGCATCCCTTAAGTTTTGGTATGTTGTGTTTTCATTTTCATTCTCCTCAAAATATTACCTAATTCACTTGTGATTTCTTCTTTGACCCATAGATTAAGAGCATATTGTTTAATTTCCACATATTTGTGTTTTTCATTTGTAGCTTCATTCTATGTGGTCAGTGAAGATACAGTGCATACAATGTATCTTTTAGTATTTTTTAATTTATTGAGACTTGTTTTGTGACCTAAGATATGGTGTGTCCTAGAGAATGATCCATGTGCTCTTGAGAAGAATGTGTGTTCTGTTGTGCGGTGACATGTTCTCATGTTCTGTGTAGGACTCTGAGGTCTAGTTGGTTAGTTGGTTAAGGTCTCATTCAAGTGTTGTGTTTCCTTATTGATCTGTCTGGATATTCCATCCTTTTTTTTTTTTTGAGGGTACAGTAGAGTCTAATTTTCTTCATTATTCAATTTGGATCCTGTTAAGTGAGACAGGCATTCACTGACAATAAGAACATTTAAATTTTGGCAGATAAGTTCATTAGTATTCACAAAGCTTTGCACCCCTCATGTTCAATAAACCTCTGTATTACAGAGAAAGAAATCCTGTAAGATAGTCAAACAAATTAGTAAGGGGGCTACCAGGAGAGTACGTTCAACCCTCATTCAGTCATGTCTCAGTTTATCAGTTTTCTGTCACTCATTAAAACAAAGATGAAACATGCAATTATATATAAGGAGACAGAACTCCTAAGCCTTCACCCTTGCTGAAGCAGAAGAGTTTTAACTGCTTAGAAAAATAATATTTTTGTTTACTCTCAGGAGGGACAGAGACAATAAGTGCAAATTGCCTTATTGTCAGTGGCTAGAACTACAAGACGCCAGACCATGCAAACAGAAGTGAAAAGACCAGTCTGTCAGCTGTACCTTTTGCCTTCACAGTGACCAATTTCCAGATATTTGGAAAGACCAGATGATTTACAGAATGTTACCCTTTTTCATTGGGATGTTTTGAGTAATATAGATTTATTAATACTGTTCTTGCTTATGAAGTAAACTGAAAGTGAAGTATTTGAATATGCTGTCAAGTTTCCTAGGAGCAATTTTCCATTTTTGTGAGTTAGCCAGGCCCTTTGTTTCCCTTCCAAGGCCAACTGGCCATCCTGTCTTGTAAACATGACACTGTTTTTAGTGTAGAAGGAAAATAAGGACGGGAGAGGAAGTAAAACACTAATCAAGGTCTGTAAAAAAGTGAAGGTAATGGCGAGAGTTAAAGCTCTAGGCTGTGGGAAGGTGTTGACATTAACCTCAACTGAGAAGCAAAATTGAAAGTCCAGAAGAACTAATCCACCATTTAAGCCAGAAATTGAAGTTGCTAAAAGTGCGTCATTGGATAAAATTCTCAAACCAAGTAGTTTGTCTCAGCAGTTCTACATTTGAAATTCCATAGATTTATTTTTCCATGAAATATTTTCTGGACTCTTAATATATTTATAATAGAATTGCTAACAATGAAAGAAACAATGAAGAGAAGTTACTTACATGTAATTCATTATAACATCCTTTTGTTTGGTATTTCTCTTTTTCTTTTTTAAAAGGCCCCCAGCCAGGGAAGCGTAAGGAGGACAGTATCTATAAAAAATGTTTATTTATTGAGAGGCATTTTTTTCAAGTTTAAGAAGTAGTCACTTAGATTATCCCTAACTGGACAGGGCTGGGTTCAGTGGGTGGGCTGGACAGCTGGTTGTCACTGTATGGAGGGAGGACTGTCCCTCTTCAGATTTTTATGCCAAGAAGGAAGAGATTGTCTCCCCCTTGTATCGGAACATAGACTTTTTCTTGATAACTTGGGGCCTGGTGAGTACCCGGAAGCTTGTCTCAAGCAGAAGGGGGCACCTTCTGGGATTACTTGGGAATCCCGCCAGTACACTCCTCTAGGACATGGCTGATTTTTACCAAAGGGAAGTCCAGTGAACCAAAAGAGGGACAGTTTTGCCCGCTCTCCCGTGAAAGCTTCTAGAGTGATGGAAAAGCATCAGGTTTGCTCTTTATCTGCCAACTTCACACATCCCAGATATAAGCCACGTGGCATATGTGCAGTGGAAATGTGGTAAAGGAGAGAAAGAAAAGGAGAGAGAGAAGGGATAAAGGAAGGAGAAAAGCCTCTGTGAACTCTACAGGGTATGTTGCTAGAACCTTCCCAACTCCAAAAGGGAGAATTAGGTTCTCTGTATCCTGCAAGGTTTCAAAAGCCCCACCACCACCAAGAAAAAAAAATAGCAGTCAAGTGACCGCTGATAACAGCTGAGGCCCAGGAGTCAGGAACTAGCTGGCTATCCAGGGGCCTGGGGCCTGATCTTGACATTTTTAGAGCTGGGCGAAGCCCTGGAAGCAGCCAAGAGCATCCGAGTTGGACTGTGAAGTGACTTGCCCACAGCCACATAGTTTGCTACTATTAGAAAAAAGACTAAAATGCCGATCTTGGGTTCCCACTCCAGCGTTTCCTCGTGCTGCAGTTTTCCCACGTGGAGCAATAGCCGGTTCTTGAAGTCTGTCGCTTCCTATGACCTGACCCACTCACTTAATATTTCCCTCCCCAGAAGTCCTGCTAGTACCAGCCCCTTCCCCTGGCACCCAGGACTTTGTATAGTCTGCTGGGAAAAGCAGTCCAGGCTGGTTCGTGGAGCATTTTTTGCATGCAGTCTGGTAGAACACGGGTCACCAGGCATAATTAAGGCAATAGGAATTGCCCCCTTAAATCGGAATCCTGGGCTCCAGAACGTCTTCATGGGCACTTGTTTACTGTGGCCGCTGCTCCTCGCCCTTAAGGGAGGACCAGAACGTAAGTCCCAGGAGGGTGGGAGCACGGCTGTCTCGCTCTTCAGTCTTCCCAGTGTTCAGCCTGTACTTAACTATTTGTCGCATTAATTAGCATGATCTCCAGTTCCTTCCTCATGATTGCAAGAATGTTCCTGATGCCCTCTTCTACAAATATGCTGAATATCACTCTTCTGCCACATCTTTCTGAGCGGCCCGACTCCACCTGGTATCTCTGCAAGCTCTCGTTTACTCAGAGCAGGGTCAGGTTTGACCACCGACCCAGGGGCGAAGAATTGAAGTTCTGTTGGACTTGATCTAACTCGTTACTAATGAGCCTCCCCCCGAGTGAATGAAGACGCATTAAAGGCTGACATCCAAGAACTTGAAGACAGACAGTCTGTGCGTACTGCTTCATTTCCAAGCCCTAGAGTAGAGGAGAGACATGCAGGCTGATAACTGGTGCCTCCTTCAAAACCCTCCGTGCTCGATCTTTACTGGAGGGCAGTCTAGCTCTGCTGGGGAGGACCCGGGGGTGCTCAGCCTCCTCCACTGTCACAGCAGTCCCGCTGGGGCACTCAGTTTGTGTAGTGGTTTCCACCAAGGGAAACAGGCCCTGCAGTGGAACAGCCGTACAGACCTCTGTATCCCGACGGCCCTGATCCCCACTTCTTCCAACCCCACTCAGAATTTTCCCTGAGAAAACTGCTGATGAAAACATTTTCCTCTCCTTATGTTTCCACAGGTGGGTTAGCACACCATTGACTTGTTAGTGCCTATTCAGTTTGCTAATGCTGCTGTTAAGCAAAACACCAGAAATAGATCGGCTTTCATAAAGGGGGTTTATTTGGTTACAAACTTACAGTCTTAAGGCCATAAAGTGTCCAAGGTAAGGTATCAACAATTGGGTACCTTCACTGGAGGATGGCCAGTGGCATCGGAAAAGCTCTCTCAGCTTTTGTGTATCTGGAAGGGTCTATATCTTTCCCTCATTTTTTGAAGGAAAGTCTTGCAGGATGTAAAATTCTTGGTTGGCAGTTGTTCTCTTTCAGGACTTTTGAGTATTTCAACCCACTGCTTTCTTGACTCCATGGATTCTTATGAGAAATCAGTGTTTAATCTTATTTGGTCTCCCTTGTACATAACTTGTTGCTTTTCTTTTGCGGCTTTCAGAACTTGCTCCTCCGACAGTTTGACTACTGTGTCTTCAGGCTTGGTTCTCTCTGAATTTATCCAGTTTGAGGTTTGTTGGGATTTCTGAGTGTGCCTGTTTGTCTTTCATTAAATTTGGGAAGCTTGCTGCTGTTGTTTCTTTGAATATTCCTGCTGCTACATTCCCTTCTTCTCTGGGACTCCCACGTGCCTGTATTTTTATGCCTGATGGTGTCCCGTGGGTCTCTTGGGTTCCCTTCCCTCTTTTTCACTCTTTTTCCTATCTGCTCCTCAGCCTGACACCATTCAGTGGTCTTGTCTTGGAGATCACTTCTGCCACCTCTGATCTACTTGAAACCGTCTAGGGAATTTTTTATTTCGATTATTGTCATTTTCTTCTACTTCAATATTTCTATTTGGTTCCTATTCCCATATTGTTTGTTCATTGTTTTCCTCATACCCCTTAGTTGTTTCTCCATGTTTTCCTTTATCTCCGTGAGCATATTGAAGATCATTTTTTTAAAGTCTTTGGTATGTCCAAAATTTGGTCGTTTACTTTGTTAGTTTCTGGATTTTTATCCTTTCCTTTGGTTGTGCCATCTTTTCCTGTTGCTTTGTTTGCACTCTTTTGTTACATACTGTACATTTTAGTATTTTAAAGTGTTAACCCTGGGATTTAGTCACTGGACTGCCTGTTCCTAAGTTTGTGTCCAACTAGTGATGAGATTTTCTTGGGTGCCTGGAGCAAATCAAACAGATAAACAAGTGAAGAGCACCTGTCACTGTCTCTGAGATGGCTCTGCTTTGGCTGGCGGTCTCCTCCGGGTTCAGCCCAAGCACGCGCAGAGTGCCGGCTCCTCTGTGTCTTCTCTGAGCCCTGGGGAGCAGGGTGCCTGCTTCTTCTCCTGGGCTGGCCTAGGGATTCCCCGTGCACAGTTCACGGGGTTGGACTGCTGCCCTCTCTTCCCTTTGAAGGAGACTTCCCACCCCTCCTGGGTGCTCCCTTGCCTGACTCAGTGCAGATTCTCCTTGCCCCGGGCTGTTTCCCCGACTTGCCTC
This sequence comes from Bradypus variegatus, assembly GCA_004027775.1. NCBI lineage: Eukaryota > Metazoa > Chordata > Mammalia > Pilosa > Bradypodidae > Bradypus > Bradypus variegatus. Next base: position 17,152 of record PVKY010001390.1, read on the forward strand.
ACTGCCTCTTAGGCTGCGTTCGTGTCTGCAGGGGCTTGTGTGCCTTCAGGACGTGGACAGAGGGCCTCTGGATCGGTGGGCACAGGCACAAGCACTCAGGGTGCTCATGGGGTTACGGCCTGGGCCCACAACGGGACAAGCCGGCTCCAGCCCACAAGGGCTCCGGGAGCTTCTCCTGAGGTGTTGGAAGCTGCATTTTCTTGATTCAGCCCTTGTCCAGTTAATGCAGCCCTTTAACTCTTTTCTTTAGTTTTGAGGAAGGACACGGTTTTTAAGAGTCCTCTGCCATTTTGCCTGAGGGGCCAGGACAGCGGCCCTCCGGCCTCAGTGCCCTGAAGCAGCTGCTCAGAGCACGCGCCTCTGGGTTCTGGTGACTGGCTCCCCCTGGCCCAGCTGCTGCCTGCCCGGGGCTGGGCTGGGGTGGTGGCTGCTGCGTGGAGGTGATGTTCCCTGATATGTACCCCAGTTCCCCAGCTGCTTCCCCCTGGTCCTCCTGGGTGCTGCCCAGGGCCCCACAGTCTCTGGAGTTTGCACGGCTGATTTGGACAGTTCCTGCCAGTTCAGTAGTTATTTTCATGGAGGGACCACATTTTGGATCTTTTACTCCAACATCTTACCCCGTTGTGCAAATGCACAGTTTGTGGTTGTAATAACATTAAATTTGTAAACACCAGTGACGTGGGATTCAGATGTGTGGTCTGGCCTGGAACAGGGTAAATATGCTGGTTCATCACGGTTTTCCTTGGAAATGTGTTTAATTATGCATATTAATAAAACAGGATTTCTGCTGTGAGAATTGAAAAGGTAGAGAGAAAGGGTGATAAAGGCAGTGGGGTCGATACAGAACATGGGAATAGGGGAAGAAAGGCAGAGAAAAATCTTTGTGAAGAGAGCATCGTGGGAAGTTGGCCACACTCTGGCACGGACCTGACATGCGTGCGCACACAGCCGGGGGTGCGCCCTGAGCCTGTGCACACGTGGAACGCTGCTCAGTCCTGTCCTTGCAGAGCATGAGCTGAGGAGTGGCCCACCCAGTGTGGGCGTGGTCCTGGCCGCGCCGTTCCCTCTCGGCGGGTGGTGCAGCGGCAGCGCGCCCCTCTCCGCGGACCCGCCTGTCGGCCCGCCTGGCACCTGACACCTAAGCTGCATTTGTGTTGCAGGACGTTGAGGGTTCCACGTGTCTGCACCTGGCTGCCAAGAAAGGCCACTACGACGTGGTTCAGTACCTGCTTTCGAACGGACAGATGGACGTCAACTGTCAGGTGAAGCCACGCCCTCCTCGGATGCCCCCCCACCCCCACCCTCTGCCCACTGGGGCTCCCCATCTGCTCAGAGGGCAGCTCAGGACCCCACCAGGCCCCCAGGCCCGGGGAGCCATAGCCTGGCTGCGGTTTTCTCTGCCTGCTTACTGTTTCCTGGTGACCTGTAGGCTTCCCCTGCCTCCCGCCCTCTGCCCTCGCCCCCGTCCCCTGAGCATCCAAGGCAGGTGGCACCCTGAGGCTTTCCCCACCGCTGGCCCTCCTCCCGCGGATGCCCCGTCTTCCTCCCCTGCCTGAGATTCTCCAAGCTCTGGCCGCTGTCTGTGCTTCCATCCTGGGCCCCGGTCAGTCCCCAGCACCCTGCCCCACCTCAAGGCAGGAACTTTGTTACTCACTGTGGTGACCGGTGGCTGCCTGAGAGGGCACTGGGAGGCCTGCATAGGTGCTTGTGGAGTGCCCGGTGGACTCGAGGGGCCCCAGCCCATGACAGAGCTGCCTGGCTGCCCAGCAGGCAGCGTGTCCTGTGCCCTGGGGTTGACCCTGCCTCCTCTGTGCCCCAGGTTTCAGCCCAGCCCCTGCCCACAACCCTGTTGTTTCAGTGCAGCTCAAACACCACTTTTGCCTGGAGACCCCCCCAGACCCTTCAGAAACAGCCGCTCCCCTCTTGTGGCCCCATTGCTGGTGACCACACTTGGCCCCACAGTCCACCTGCCAGACCCCCAGCTCCCTCGCCTTCACCTGCTGCTCGCCCCGCTCCCCGCTTGGTCGTCTCGAGCCAGTGTTGGTTACTGCACGTTTCTTCCTGGCCCACGCACGTCGGCTTCCGCTGTGCAGGGGTGGTTTGGGGTGTGGGGAGGGGCCGAAGCTTCTGCCTCTGGATGAGGCATGGGCAGTGCAGCCTGGGATGCTTCCTTATTTTAAATAAAAGTACCCAGGACTCTGTGACTTGTCAGTGGGGCTTTGCGTGCAGCAGGTGGAGGGCCAGCTTTCTTGTCAGGACGCAGCTCGGGCCTGAGTGGGGCGGGACAGCCCTCTCCCTGGGCCTGGCGCCCGCCCCGGCCACACTCTGGGTGCTGCTCTCGTGCGCTGCCACTGGCCGTGCTGCACTTGGGGGTCGAGGCCACTGTGACGAGATGGGTGGGCAGAAACACTCCCTGTGGGGTCCCAGCGTGGCTGCCGTGTGCTCTGGGGTCGGTGCAGTGGCTGGGTCCTGATGCTCTCGGCTCCACAGCATCCAGGTGTGTTGAGATGTTGCCTCAGTGGCACCTGTGAGCAGGGCCGGCTCACGGGTGGGAGCAGGCAGCCAGCACTCCCTGCCCCGCCTTACCCCTCCGTCTGCCTCTGGCTGCTCTCGGAACGGCTGCTGTCTCCTGGGCCTGGCAGCCCCCGGGGGCCTCGTCCCTGATGGCCGCCGTACATCACCATGTCCTTCTCTGCAACCAGGATGACGGCGGCTGGACGCCGATGATCTGGGCCACCGAATACAAGCATGTGGAGCTGGTGAAGCTGCTGCTCTCGCAGGGCTCGGACGTCAACATCCGAGACAACGTAAGTCTCTTGGCTCCGTTCTCGTCGTCATGGCCTCGCAGCTCACACGTTCTCTCCAAGAGGGGCCGCGCTCGGTCGGTGCTGCCTTGCCTGCAGGCTTGTCTGTCCAGGGTGGTTTTAGGGCCATTTCCTGTGTGTCTGTGGCTGGGTATAAACAGAGGCACCTGCCGGCACCCCCTCGTGGGGTCTGCGGTCAGGCCACCCACTTGCCATTCACTCCTGATCTGTGTGTTTGGGATCGAGACCCCAGAGAAGCCCAGGGAGACGCTGCTGGGGCTGGTGAGCTGGTGCTCCCTCGGAAGAGAAGGAACGGTAGGAAAGCAGACGGTGGTCTGTGGTTTAAAACTGCATCGACAATTATTTTTTAGGCCAAATTTACTTGCACAGAAAATCAGGTTTGGGGCCAAGCGAGGAGACTGTGAGGCCTTCACACAAAAGGGGGTTGAGTGGAAGGTTTCCAGGGGAGTCAATAGGACGGAGGCTGACCTAGGCTTGGGGTGGGCAGCAGGAATCTCTGAGCATCTGGCTGGGGCCTCACTGCGGGTATAAAGGAAGCCACATGTCACCATGTCCTTCCCAGGCTGAGGTTGGGGCTCGCAGACAGTGTGGACACACACGAGCTGGCCTACAGAGCCACTGGAAGCCCACAAACCAAACTCAGAAAATTGTAACTAAAGAAGAAAGAAGGCCTGGCTTAAAAAGAACAACTTCTGAAAGAGCACTTAAATACTGCAGGTGCTGCTACCTGAAGCCCAAGTATCTGGCCTGGGGAAGGAGACGGTGTTTTGTTTGTCTTTTGGGGTTCCTGAGCCTTGACTGGGTCGGGACTCTGGAGACACCCCTGTTTAAAGAACAGACAGGCTCGGTGGGCGTCTGTCACTTGCTGCTGTTCAGCATTTGAAGCCCCGTCCTGCGTCCGAGGAGCTCTGCCCTGGCAGGGCCGAGAGCAGCAGCCAGGCCTTGCAGATCGGCTGCTGCAGAACCTCTGCTGGGGCTGTGGGCGGAGCATAGTGACCTCCTCAGCCCAGACCTGTACCCCGGCCCGGGGGCTTTCTGCGTGGCTCCTTCAGCGTCGCTTCCCACTGTCCGTGGTGCAGGGTCTGGTGGGCACAGGGGAGCAGTGCTGGGTTTTCAGAAGGTGCACTGCTGTGAGAAACGCTGTGGACCTGGTGGAAAGGTGGGAGAACCGCTGGGCCAGGGTGGCAGGGAGAAGGAAGCAGGGGGAGAAGTCTGTAGTGTCCATCTGCATGTGGTGAAGACCGCCTCTGAGCCCAGGCCCTGGGCCTGCACATGGCGGTTCTCCCGATTGCCCCCCAGCACCCAGCATTGGGGGCCCCGAGGTTGGTAGTTCTGGCTAAACTGGAAGAGTTGATCGACGGCAAGCTTGTTTAAGGTGGAAAACTTCATTGTTGGCATTCCGCACATGTTTGAAGTGTCCGGTTGGGTGAATTCAACCCCAGAAACCACCACCACAATCAAGATAGCGAGTCCCGTTGCTGTCCTTGTGCCACCGGTCACTGCCACCTGTCCCCCTTACCACGGGCTTGCTCTCTGTCACCACGGATCAGCTCACTCTTCTAGGTTTATGTAGAAGGAGCTGCACAGGAAGTGCTCTTTGTTTCACTTTTTTAAATCAATGTAATTATTCTGAGAGTCCCCCATGTTGTTGCATGTATCAATAGTTCCTTTTTGTTATCAAGTGGTATGCGACTTTGTGGGTACGTCACTATTTATCCTTAGTGAGGGTTCTCCAGGGAAACAGGGCCCACAGGAGATGTGTGTGGGTGGGTGTGGTATGTAAATATTATGAAATTTTTAAATAAAATTGTCTCATGTGAACACAGTGATGGGCAAGTCCAAATTCCATAGGGCAGGCCACAAGCTGGAAACGCTGATGAAGGTTTTTGATGAATTCCCCAGGAGGAGCTGGCTGGCTGAAGCAGAGATGGAAATTCTCTCTTCTGACTGCTGTCATCACTTCTCCTTTTTAGGCCTTCAACTAACTGGATGAGACTTCTGTCATTTGTTGAAGGCTGTCTCCTCAGCTGATTGTAGATGCAATCTGCCATAGATGCAATCAATTTACTGATGATTTAAGTCCATGAAATGTCCTCACGGTAACAGTCAGGCCACTGCCTGCTTGACAAAACAACCGGACACCATCACCTGGCCAAACTGACACGTGCACTTAACCATCACACCTGTTGATGGACATTTTTCTTTCCAGTGTTTGGCTGTTAGAAGTAAAGAAGCTTTGGGCGTCAAATTTCATTTCTCTAGGAGTGCAATGGCTGTTTGTTTCACTTTTAAGAAACTGCCAAAACATTTTCCAGAGCGGTGGCACCATTCCCCCAGCAGTGGTGAGAGCGGCAGTTTCTCCGCGTTCTCGCCAGCACTCTGCGTGGTCAGTCGTTCTAGTTTTAGCTCTGCTCGTGGTGTGCAGTGATGGTTCATGGTGTTCACTTTCCTTTCCCTAATGACTGAGGTGAAGCATCTCGTCATAGGTTTATATCTTTGGTGAAAGGTCTTTTTAAATCTTTTGCTCATTTTTTATTGAGTTGTTTGTTCTCTTAAGTTTTAAGAGTTTATTGTATATTTTGGATACAAGTCCTTTATCTGATATATGCTTTACAAATCCTAACAATGTCGTTGGAAGAGCAGAACTTTTATTTTGATGAAGTCCAGTTTATCAGTTTTTTTCTTTTATGGATCCTGCTTTTGGTGTCATTTTTATTAAATCGTCACCCAGCCCAAGGTCCCAAAGATTTCATCCTGTATTTTCTTGTAGTAGTTCTGTAGTTTCATGTTTTACTTTTAGGTTTATTTCCATTAGTTAATTTTTATATGTGGTATAAGATTTGGATTAAAGTTCATGCATGGGGACATCCAGTTGTTCCCACACCATTTGCTGAAAAGGCTATCTTTTTTTCCACTGAATTGCCTTGTACATTTGTCAAAAGTCAGTTTTCCAATTGTGCTGGTTTGAATCTGTTATGTACCCCACAAAAAAAGATGTTCTTTTACTCCAGTCTTATGGGGGCAGATCTTTTGTGGGTGGGATCTTTTAATTAGGTTGTTTCCATGGAAATGTGACCCACCCAGATGAGGGTGGGACCTTTTGTTAGATTATTTCCATGGAGAAGTGACCCTGCCCATTCAAGGTGGGCCTTAGTTAGTTTACTGGCATCCTCTATGAGAGGATAAAAGGCAGAGACATTTTGAAGATAGCTCAGAGATGCTTGGAGAGAAAATGCCCTGAGCCAACACAGACGCAGACGTCCGGGGATGCTAAGCTAAGAGATGAAGCCCAGAGTTTGCCCCGGAGAAGCTAGGTGAGACAGAAGCCCGGAGATGCTCAAGGGGAAGCCACTGGAATCAAACTGAAAGAAGTGAAACCCAGGAGCAAAGGACCAGCAGCCACCAGCCATGTGCCTGCCCAGCCGACAGAGGTGTCCAGATGCCATCGGCCTTCCTTCAGTGAAGGTGTCCTCTTGTTGATGCCTTGGTCTGGCCAATTTTATGGCCTTTGAACTGTAAATTTGTAACCTAATAAACCCCCTTTATAAAAGCCAGTCCATTTCTGGTGTTTTGCATAATGGTAGCTTTAGCAAACTGGAACACCACCCCTGTGAGTCCGTTCCTGAACTGATTCTTCTTGGCCATTGGTCTGTATGGTGGTCTTGAAACCACATAGCAGAGGAACCTCAGACAGTACACTTCCATTTTGCCCCCACTGCCGCGTATACTGTTGCTCTCGTGCGTTTTCTTTTTGCATATGGTGTAAACGTCACAATACATTGTTGTGATTTTGTTTAAGCAGTCACTTATCTTTTTAGAAGTTGTAATGATAACAATGCCTTATCTGTTTGTTTACTCACAGCTCCCTTACCATTGCTCCTCATTCTCTTATATGATGGAGACCCATGTTTCCATCTGGTGACATTTGCTTTCTGCCTGACTTTTTTTTTTCTAGTACAACATAAAATTTCCCGATTTAACTACCTTCAGGTGCACAACTGAGTTGTGTTAATCGCATTCACGATATTGTTCTACCATCATCACTATTTGTAACCAAAAGTTTTCCTTCACCCACTAAACATTAACTTCTCATCCCCTAACCCTGCCCCTGGTGACCTGTATTTTAATTGGTATGAATTTGCATATTCTAGTTATTTCATATTAGTGAGCTCATGCAACATTTGTCCTTTTGTGTCTGTTATCTCATGCTGTATGTTGTCTTCAGGAGTCATCTGTGTTGTCACATGTATCAGAACGTTTCTTTGCAGGGATGAATGGTACTCGGTTGCCTAGTAGACCTCTTGCCTCTGTGGCAGACTCCTGGGCTGCTTCTACCTTGTGAATCCTGCTGCTGGAGCGTCGGTGTGCAGATAGCTGTTTAGATCTCTTTTCAGTTCTTCCTAAGAAGTAGGGTTGCAGGGCCCTACGGTGATTGTAGACTTGACTTTCTGAGGAGCTGCATAGCTGGTGGGCTGTACCGCTTCACCTTCCTGCCTGCAGTGCTCACGGGCTCCTGTCTGTGCACGTCCTCTAACACTTGTCATTTTCCATTTTTTAAGAATAGTGGGGTCTCTCATTGCAGTTTTGATGGGCATTGCCAACATGACTTATGATATTGAGCATGTTTTCATGTGCTTATTTGCCATTTGTATCTCTTCTTTGGAGAAATGTCTATTCATGTCCTTCGCCCATTTTCAAATTGGGTTGTTTTTTGCTTTTGAGCTGTAGGAGTTCTTTATCTAATCTGGATATTAAACCTTTATCAGATACTTGACTTCCAAATATGTTCTACCATTCTGTAGGTTGTCTTTTCACTTTCTTAGTAATGTCCTTTGATGTACAAAAGTTTTTAGTTTTGATGATGTCCCATTTATCTCTTCTTTTGTGCGTGTTGCTCATGCTTTTGGTGTAAAGTCTAGGAATCCCTTGCCTAATACAAGGTCCTAAAATGTTCCCGTTTTCTTCTAGGAGTCTTCTATAGTTTTAGTTTTATATTCAGTTTTTTGATCCAGTGAATTAGTTGCCGTATATAGTGTGAGGTAAGGATCCACTTTCATCTTTTTGCATGTGGACATCCAGTTTTCCCAGCACCATTTGTTGAAGAGACTCTTCTTTCCCCAGTGAATGGACACTGACACTCTTGTCAAAAATCAGTTGGCCATAGATGTGAAGGTTTATTTCTGAACTCGCAGTTTGGTTCTGTTGGGCTGTATGTCTGTCCTTGTGTCAGTACCACACTGTTTTGATTCTTGTTGCTTTGTAATAAATTTTAAAACCAGGAAGCATGAATCCTCTAACATTGTTCTTTTGCAAGATGGTTTTAGCTAATTGGGGCCCCTTACCCTTCCATATGAATTTGATGATTGGCTTTTCTATTTCTGCAAAGAAGGCTGTTAGAATTTTGATTGACATCATGTTGAATCTGTAAATTGCTTTGGACAGAATTGACCTCTTAACAGTATTTAGTCTTCCAATCCATGAACACAGAATGGCCTTCCATTTATTTAGGTCCCTGATTTCTTTTATCATTGTGTTGTGGATGCCAGTAAACTAATTAAGAACATAAATGTTCAGTGGGTACAGAGCTTCTGCTTGGGGTGAAGGAAAAGTTTTGGTAACAAATAGTGATGACGGCAGAACAACATTGTGAATGCGATTAACACCACTGCATTGTACACTTGAAGGGAGTTAAATTGGGAAATTTTATGTTGTACTGACATTTTATGTTGTACTGAGATTTTATGTTGCACAAGCCCTTTACATTCTTGATTAAATTTTTTCTAGATATTTCAATATTTTAGTTGCTGTCTTAGTTTCCCGGCAGCTGAAACAAATACCATACAGTCAGTTGGCTTCACAGCAGGAATTTATTGGCTCACAGTTTCAGAGACGAGAAGGGTTGCTTCCTTCGGGGCAGCAATATTGGGGTTCCCTGGCTTTTCTGTCACATGGCAATGCATGTGGTGGCATCTTCTCCTTTCTCCTCCAAGATCTATCGACTAGCGGTTTCTGGCTGCACCCCATGGCTGCTGCATCTGTGTCCGTTTCCTTTTCCGTGTAGGACTTCAGCCCTGTGGATTAAGACCCACTGTTGCTCAGTTTGGGCACCTTCATTGATAGCGTCTCCAGAGCCCACTCCACAAACGGGACCAGGGCTGGGGCCCGAACGTGCCTTTTGTGGGGGGTGTGATTCAAGCCCAACAATTGCTGTTGTAAATAGAAAGTTTTTCCCTGTTCCCCTCTTTGAATTGTTCATTACCAGTGTATAGAAACACCCCTGATTTTTACATGTTAATCTTGGACCCCATCACTTTGCTAATTCCATTTATTACCTCTAGAGGCTTTATTATAGGATTAAAGGGATTTTCTCTATATAGGATCATGTCATTTTGAATAGGGAAAATTTTCTTTCTTCCTTCCCAATCTGGGTGCTTTGTATTTCTTTCTCTTGCCTGATTGCTCTGCTGGAACTTCCTGTACAATGTTGAATAGCAGTGGTGACGGTGGGCATCTCTGTTTTGTGCCTTGTTCCTGATTTCAGAGGGAAAGCTTTCTGTCTCCCACTGTTGAATAAGATGTAAGCTGTGGGCTTTTCATGGAGGCCCTTCCTTATCAGGCTGACATTTCCTTCTCTTCCTAGTTTCCTAAGGGCTCTTATCAAGAAGGAGTGCTAGATTTTGTCAAGTCCTTTTCTGTGTCAGCTGAGATGGTCATGGGGTTTGCCTGTGTGACTTAACATTTCTTCTATTGTTGGTCTACTTATTTTGCATTCTTCCAGCTTTTGAATGCTTGAGAACATCTTTATTCTTCATGCTTGAAAGATTTTTTTGCTGGGTATGGAATTTTGAGTTGACAGTTTTTGTCTTCTAGTACTTTAAAAATGTTACTTCCCCGAGTTCTCACTTGCAGTGTCTCTAATGAGAAATCTGCCCTTGCTCTTGTCTTTGTTTTCCCATGCACAGTGTCTTTTTTCTCCTCTGGCTGCTTTCGAGATTCTTTTCCCTAGACTTTAATAATTTGGTCACGATGTACCTTGGTGTTATTTTGTGTGTGTGCACACTTAGAGTTTATTTAGCTTCTTGGATCCCTGGGTTTAGGGTTTCTCGTCAAATTTGGAAAGTCTTCAGTCATGACATCTTCAGATCCTTTCCCTGCACACACCCTCTTCAAGTACTCCAATTATATGTAGTCAGCTTGAAGCTGTCCCTTGGCTACTGGTGCTCTTCTTGTCTTTAAAATGGTCTTTTCCCTTTGTACTTCCTGCTGTGTGCGCAGGTTTGCTCACCTTTCAGCTGCTGGTCTCCCCAGTGCACTTCAGCCTCTGCGTTTGTAGCTCTTAGATGCAGGTTTAAATTCTTTAGTACTTACTAACTTTTTGCTGTCTTTGCTTGCCAGCGCCCACCTCCTGGTGGGTTCTGGTGCGTTTTGGTGGCTTGGGTTTTGTGGGGGTCACAACCATTTGGGTGCTGGGTGTGTGTGCACCCAGTGACGGTTCCCGAGCCTGGTTCTGGGGTGCAGTTCCGTGGTCACGGATCCAGGCAGGGCTGCGTCCAGGGCCCTCCCCGCCCCGCAGCCAGCCCCTCCCAAGTGCTCTCTCTGATGGGGTCTGGCTGTGGGAACGGGCTCCGCTCCCTCCGTCTCTCTGGTGATTCCTCCCTGCCATGGGGAGTTCCCTCCAGGGGACCCTCCGCAGGGCACAGGGGTCTCTGCTCCCTCGTCCCTGGTGCCCTGCCCTGGTCACCCAGCCGCCTCAGCCTCCTGCATGCTCGGCTCCTCCACCGGGTCCCCTTTGAGTGACCGGGGGTGATCGCAAGCTCCCCGTTTGTTTTGTCTCAGCAGTCATGGTCCTTTGTTACCTGACGTCCTATGTCTTGGAAATGGTTGTTCTGTGCATTGTGACCGTTTTATTGAATGAGTTGATTCCTCAGGTGGGAGGGTAAGGTTGCTCTAGTCCCTGTCTCCCTAGCTGACCTTTATCGTGAGGCCTGCGGCTGCCAGGGGACCACTGTCCTACAGGCAGATCCAGAGGGTTCTGGGAGACTCACGGTCCACAACACAAAGATCCTAAGTGGTTGGGAAGGCCTCAAAGACGCAATTCTGGTCATAAAGTCATAAGCCACTGTGATGAAGGGCAAAGAGAAGAGGCCCCTCAGGAAAGCAGCGTGTGCTGTGGAGCTCTCAAAAGGCACAGAAGTCGAGGATCAGAGGGTGGGAGCTCCCAGAATAATTCCTGGGAAATCCTAAAGTTAACCAGAAGGGTTTTGCTTTCAGTCTCATCTGTTAGGAGTGTTCTTCTCCCTGGAGCCTGTGCTTGGGGCTGCTGGGGAGAGCAAACAACAGCAGAGACACTGGTCTTTTCCAGCGGCCACCTAACCAAAAAGCCCGAGAGGACCCTGCGAAGTCGGCACTGGGGAAGAGAGCATGGGGAGCACAGGACTGTCGGGCCCAGGGCCGGAGGAGAGCGGTCCCTGGGTGCCCGAGGTGCTGCCCCTGGGTGGGCCTGTGGGTGCGTGGGTATGTTGGTGCATGGACGTGCTTCCTGGCGGGGGGTCCCGGGGCAGAGGTGCAGGCTGTGGCCCACGTGTGCAAAGTGCTTCTCCTCGCTGTGTCTGCGTGGTACAGGTGGGCCGAGGCCTCCCAGGACCCTACTCACGGCGCTCTCACTTGTGTCTCTGTCCAGGAGGAGAACATCTGCTTGCACTGGGCAGCGTTTTCAGGCTGTGTGGACATAGCGGAGATACTCTTGGCCGCCAAGTGTGACTTACATGCAGTCAACATCCATGGCGACTCGCCCCTGCACATCGCTGCCAGGGAGAACCGCTACGACTGTGTCGTGTGAGTGCGGCTCGAGCCTGGCCTCTCCCCGCGCACTCAGGCGTTGCTCAGTGTCCTGCGTGCTCCAACTGGACCTCACGCAGTCAACCAAACCCCCTCAGCTTCCCGGGTGGACGGAAAGCACCCATGGTGTCACACGAGCAAGGACTTAACTTTCTCATTTCACGTTCGAGGGCAGCCTTTATTTACTTCTGCTTCTGGAAAGATCACTGTGGGAAATCCTCAGATGTTTACATCAGTCCTCAGGCTGCCTCCCAGACCCAACCCCTCATGTCAAGAGGACGCGGGGACAGGCCTTGCCTGGCAGTGGCCCCAGGGCCCCTTCAAACTCCGGGCGGTTTAACTACACGGAGTTCCTCACAGCCGAACACAGCGCCTTCACCCCATGGAGCTGCTCATGCCCCGGATTGCAGTTTGGGGTCCTGGAGCCTTCATCCTGCTGCTCGTGGTTCTGTCAGGCGGCTGGGGTAGAGCAGACCCGAGAAGGGGTGGGCACCGGTTCCGATTCTGACCCCCGGACACCCCAAGAAGGGGTGGGCACCTGTCTGATTCCAACCCCCGGGCACCCCAAGAAGGGGTGGGTACCTGTCTGATTCGGGCTCCAGCGGAGTTGGCTTGAGCAACCCCCTCAGGGAGCCTGTCTAAGAAGGGGCTGCCCTGCCCGATCCCAACTCCAAACCTGGGCCTCAGAGGACCGGGCATTAGGTCAGCCGGTCGGTTCCTGTTCGTACAGCTGAACGTGACTGACTTCCATCGTTACTTCGCATCCTTGGGGTGAATTTGAATGAGAAAGTCAAGAAAAACCAAACATTGTCTTTGGTTCTTTCATATTCTTCTGCTAAGAAAACTGTGAGCCGCCTCTGACAGTAACTGGGAGAGGAGTGAGGAAGTATATTCTTGAGTGAGTTAGAGCCAGGCTTTTTAGAACCGTTGGTCAGGAAGCTTGTTAAAGCTGTCTCAAAACAAACGCTGCGCTCTTGTTGTCGTTGGAGTCGTTTTACACATCTCGTCTTCGTATGTTTTTAGATTAAGAGGTGAGTGTTTGCTGTTTTCCGTCTTTCCGTTCAGCCTCTTCCTCTCTCGGGACTCCGATGTCACCCTCAAGAACAAGGAAGGGGAGACGCCCCTGCAGTGCGCCCGGCTGAGCTCACAGGTGTGGGCTGCCCTGCACATGAGCAAGGCCCTGCGCGCCGCTGCGGACAGGCCCTCCCCGGTGGAGAGGACGGTGGCCAGGTGAGGCCGGCTCTGGGAGTCCGCGGCAGCTCATTAAGTGGGGGTCCGAGGCACGGAAGGAAGGTCTCGTGGGCTTCCTCTGCCATGCTCCCCCCTCTGGTCTGGGGCAGCCCTCACAGCTAAGGGTGGCGCCGCCTCTGCAGGGACATCGCGCGAGGGTATGAGCGCGTCCCCATCCCCTGCGTCAACGCCGTGGACAGCGAGCCGAGCCCCAGCAACTACAAGTATGTGCCCCAGAGCTGCGTGACGTCCCCTATGAACATCGACAGAAACATCACCCACCTGCAGGTCTGTGCGCACGGCAGGAGTGGGGGCCCTCAGGGCAGGGGCTTGGGGGCACCCAGGGAGACCCCACTCTTTTAGCTGTTTCCTCCCGCTCAAGGTCCCCCCCCGAGGGACGGCCACTGGGAGGCCGGTGAAGAAACCTTCCAGAGAAAGGCCCCTGCCGACCCTCCATGCCCCCACTCCGGCCAGCGCGCCCAGCGCCTCTTGCGGGGGCTCCCACCCCCTTTTCCCCGCCCCCTCCCAGTTGCTCCCTCTCCTGTCCTTGAGAAGTGAGGAGACACGAAACAGTGCTCACCTATTTAAGGAAACACATCAGGTTAAGGGGTAATTTTGAGAATTATAAAAAAAATATTGAATGTGAGCATAAAGGGAGGGGGAGGCGTTCTCCTGATGGTGCTGTGTGTCTGTCCTGAGCCCTCTGTCTGTCTCACAGTACTGTGTGTGCGTTGACGACTGCTCCTCCAGCAACTGCATGTGTGGCCAGCTCAGTGTGCGCTGCTGGTACGGCAAGGTGGGTGTGCACCCAGAACTTCCCAAAATAACGTGCACAGATCTGCCTTCCAGGTGACCCCACAGCAGTGCTAGGGGTGCCAGGAGGAGTGGGCGGGGGGTGGGGAGCCCTGGGGGAGCGGGCGGGGGCGGGGGGCAGGGAGGGAGGCCCCGTCACCGCCAGGCCTCTCCCCAGGACGGCCGGCTGCTGCCCGAGTTCGACATGGCGGCGCCCCCCCTGATCTTCGAGTGCAACCATGCATGCGCCTGCTGGAGGAACTGCCGCAACAGGGTGGTGCAGAACGGCCTCAGGTGAGGGGTGCTTCCTGCCGCAGCCCGAGCCCCCAGCTTTGGGGCCTGCACCAACCACTCTGGGAACCACGGCTTCACTCGCCCTCTGAGGACTGTGGTGTTCTGAAGCTTTGTAGGGTTTAGAGCTTTAATCCTTTTAGGAAAGGATGATACCAAGTGTCTCTGGTTCTTAGGAAAGTTTGGAAAGGATTCCAATTTCTTGAAAAGTTCATTGTATTTTATGTGTATTTTCATGCAGTTAAGAAGAAAATATGTTCATATAGATATAGATTTTCAAGTAGAGATAATGATTTACCTGTGAACTCTTTATCCTCTGGAAATGTTACATGTGCCACAAATAATGAGCACAATGGTTTCTACCACTTTAGACTTAAATTTGATATTTTAACTTCAGGCTCCAAGAAGGAACAGACGGGATCAGTTGTGCAAAAAGCGAAATGGACTTAACATAAAACTTCCCTTTGTTACCAAGTTCACACATATTCACCTGGCCAGTGTTACTGTAATTTATTTCCGTACTCAGACTGTTTTCTGAGTTTCCTGGCAAGAATGTTCATGTGCTGCTCGGTAACTGCTCCTGAGCCCTCGGGGCCCCTTAACCACCAAGACGTGGCCAGTGTGTCCTCTGCTGAGCTCAGAGAGCGCAGCGTCCCGGGACCTCCCAAGGGCTTGTCGCGGGCCTTTTCCTCCATGAATGTGCCTATTCCCACATCTCTGATGATTCTGAAACTAAAGGGCCTCCAAATCGGGAGGGGAAGATCACGCACGACATGCACTTAGCGTCGTGATTCCTTTCTGTTGACGTCATAACGGAGGTTGCTTCTGGACAGAGAGCAGCGCGCTCGTGGCCAGCTCCTGTCCCTCTGTCAGTGTGTGCCCGCTGAGCACAGGGACAGACAGACATGAGAGGCATGCACAGGCTCTCAGGAGGTCTCAGAGTCCCTGGGAGGCCACGTCCAGCACGGTGCCAGGGCTTGTTAGCGAGAACCCTGCACCTCTGCTGCCTTGTGGGCCTTGGGAGATCTGGAGCAGCGCTACCATAGATGGCCGCATGCCCCTCCTGTGCTCCATGGGTGCTGGGTCATCAGGGCTGCCCAAGGGCTCCTCGAGGACAATAAAAATGCCCTCCTGTTCTCGGGAGCTCCACTTAGCCAACACGCTGGTTACTCTGTCGGCCTTCGGGGCCCTATGAGTCCAGCAGACAGACCAGAGACACGTCTCAGCCCAGCTGTCTGACCCAGATGGACACCCCCCAAACAGACCTGCAGACAGACCCCTCAAACGGACCCCAGACG
>PVKY010001391.1:0-32424 GCA_004027775.1 Bradypus variegatus
TATGTAGTTCTTCTCACAGATTACATATTTGTACATTCTGAGTCAAAACCATTAATTTATCATTACATTTTATGCATTTACCTTTTAGATCCTAGAAGAAGTAAAAAGTGTAGTTACGAATGAAAACTACCGCAGTACTGGTATTTATCTTTACCCTTGCCATTATCTTCACCAGAGAGCCTTACTTCTTCATGTAGCTTGGGAAACTGTCTAGTGTCCTGTCCTTATAACCTGCAGAACTCCCTTGAGCATTTTTTTTGTAGGGCTGGTCTATTGATGACAAAAGTCCCTCAGCTTTTGTTTATCTGGGAGATGTCTTAATTCCTCCCTCATCATTGAAAGACCGTTTTGCTGGATACAGAATTCTTGTTCGGCAATTTTTTTGCTTTCAGCACCTTAAATATGTCTTCCCACTACCTTCTTGCCTCCATGGATTCCCATGAGAAATAAACACTTTAATCTTACTGAGGCTCCCTTGTATTTGACACAGTGCTTCTCTCTTGCAGCTTTCAGAATTTCCTCATTTTTGGCATTGGACAGTTTGATTATAACATGGTACAATGTGGGGCTATTTGGGTTTATCCTGTTTGGAGTTTGTGGAGCATCTTGAACGTGTATATTCATGTCTTTCATTAAGTTTGGGAAGTTTTCAGCCATTATTTCTTTGAGTATTCTCTCTGCTCCTTTCTTGCTTCTTCTGGGACATCTATATCTGTGTATTGGTATAACTTGATGGTGTCCCACAGGTTTCTCAGGCTCTGTTCTTTTGTCTTCATTCTTTCCTCTTCCAGCTCCTCAGACTGGATGACTTCAATGTACTTAACTTCAAGTTCACTCATTATTTCTTCTTCCAGCTCCAATCTGCTGTTGAACTCCTCTAGGAAATTTTTGATTTCTGTAACTGGTCTTCAGCTCTGTTTGGTTCCTTCTCATAATTTCTGTTGATTTTCTTTTTGTGTTCTTCTGTCATTTTCCTGTTTTCCAGTAGTTCTTTTTCCATGTTTTCCTTTAGCTCTTTGAGCATATTTAGGACCATTTTTAAAAAGTCTTTGTCTAGAATGTCCCAGATCTGACCCTCCTTGTTGATGATTTCTTATGCTTTCATCTTCTCCTTTGGGCCATCACTTCCTCTTTCTTTGTATGTTTTATAATCTTTTGCTGAAACCTGGACATTGTGATATTTTAGCTTGTTCTAGATGGAATTTAGAATCTGAGGTGTCGGTTCCTTAAGCTTGTGTTCAGCCAGTTGCAACAGAGCTTTCCTCAGATGCCAGGAGCTAAAAAAAAATTAAAAATACAGTAAAAAGAGAAAATGCCTTTCCCAGTCTTTGCAGATTGACCTGTGTGAATTTAGAGAATCACTCGAGGCCAAAGTATATGGGCCTCCTGTCCTATGCACGTCTTGGGCATGCACATGTGGTCGTAAGAATTCCCTTGTTGTTTACACAGATGCAAATATCCCTCTTCTAGGAAGCAGTTTGCTTATGGTGCAGGATACTGAAATGCATGTCCTCCAGCCAGCAGTCCCTTATCCCAGGCAGCTACTTGACTGCTCCCCACGGTGTTCTGTGGGAGAGCTTGGTGAGGTACCTGCGTGTTGAGACAGATTGGACCAGCATACATACTCCAAGTATGTGCACGAAGGTTACTCTCCTTCTTGCAGGATGGGAGCAGGGGTCTGCACTGGGTGCTCAGGCTGGGTCCACGCTGACCAGGGAGGGTATTAGAGGGGCCGGTCAGGGCCCTACAAGATCCTATTGCTTTTATATTGACTTTTTCCTGGATTCAGAACTTGCCCTGTTACTGGAATCCTTTGTTTTCTGGAGCTTTTAGAACGATGTTTCTACAAGTTCTTGCTGGTGGTTCAAAGCTTCGTTGGCTGACAGAGCCCTGAAGCATCTCACTCCACCATCTTGATTGAGGAGGGGCCCTACCGTAGCTGTTGTTTGTATTCATAATTTTGTACTTTTTCTTAAAGACGACCTTCCAAATTGTATAAGCTTCAGGCTTCACAAACCTGGATCCACCTTTGTAAGGAAAAGAAGAAAAGCAGTAAAATTTCGAGCGTTCATCAAAAATTAAGAGTTCCATGCATGAATCACCCATGGCCTAAGTTACATCTGACACTTTTCAGGGAACTCAAGGATGAAATTGGTGAGATGTTCTCCAAAATGTTTGTCATGTCTTTGGAAATGGCTGCTCTCCCCAAGAGCTGGAAAATAAGTGAAGAAATGAGGAGGGAGTTAGCAAATGCCAGAGATAAGGGTTTTGGAGATAGAAATTGGTCACATTAGCGTGTTCATGGTATGTAAAAGAAGTCTGGTGAGGTAGCGATCTGGAAATAGACCTTTCCATGTGGACATTCATGCTTTTGGAGCATTTTTACTACAGAGGTAAGGACAAGAGCTGGGGGGGGGATTAAGCAAAAATGAGAGTTTTGTTTCAAGATAACACTGGAGCATATGCATTATTGTTTTCCCTCTTAAGGGACCCAATTAAAATGACAGTAGGGGGAGGGAGGAGGGCCAACTTCTGCTAATGACAGAGGAGTGAAGTGGTTGTGTGAACCCACAGGAGATAAATATTATAAAAGCTTTGGCTGCCGGGGATCATGGGCTCCTCTGTCACATGCCCAGGCCCTTTGTGACATCTGCTGGCCTCTTCCTTCTCCTCTGGGTTTCTTTGCTTTCAGCTTTTTTCTTCCTGGGCTTTTTCTCTCCCTCTTTGTATTCATCCATTTATAAAGGACTCCAGTGAAAGGATTAAGACCCACCCTGAGTGAAGTGGGTCACTCCCCATCTTAAGTAGCCTCACCAAAGACCCTACTTACAACATGTCTACACCTGCAGGAATGGACTGAATTTAAGAACTTGATTTTCTGGGGTACATACAGCTTCAAACCACCACAAAGGGGAGCTCATGGCAGCCAAGAAATCACTGAAGGAGTGAGACACAAATTCAGAACATAAATTGTCCAAATCCCTGACTCACAGCTAAACTGTACATGTGTTGGGGAGACCTGAGGGTATAGCAAAAAAGCTGACAAAACCCAGAGAGCTGTCTCCTCCTAAATGTGGAGTGACAGGCTCCCAGATCTGTTTGAGTTCATGCTTTCTTAAGTGTTCACTTAAGAAATTCTCCAGCAGTGCACAGCTCGTGCAACAGAGAGCTCGGAGTGCCAGAGCACAGAGCCCAAGGTTGACAAATAGCTGGAAAGTTAGAGGAATCCCTAAAAGCAAGTAAATGATAGAGTGGTAAGCCCCTCACTGCCCAAACTGTGGCTTAACTGCTAAATTTCATGGCCGTGGGAGAGAACACAAGGGGCAAGGCTTGAACGTCACCAGTGGAGTCACTTATATAACAGAGCAGATGCATAAGTGGCTTCAAACCACAGGGGAGACAAAGGTTGCAGTTGAATCTAGCCAAGTGAGCTGCTCATTAACACAAAAGCTAATAATCCTCAGAAGAACACAGCAAAATACAGAGTAGATACAACATTTTCCACAGTGTCCGGTTGCAACCAAAAATACTAGACCTGCAGAGAATCAGGAAAGTGTGACCCATTCTTAGGATGAAAGTCAATATTAAGTTGTCTCTGAGTGACCCGGGTGTTGGATTGTTGTATTATAGGCAAAGATTTAAAAATAACCCAAATGTTGAACAGCAGGAGAATGAATAAACACATGGCGATGTGTCCATACAGTGGAGAACTCCTTGGTGAAGGAAAGAATGAGGTGTCGATACATGCAACAGCATGGAAGAATCACAAATAAATAACACTAAGCAGAGTTAGGCACGCGGAAGCCTGCATATTGCATGATTCCATTCATGTGAAAGCCTCAAAAGGCAAAACTGTAGTGGCAGAGGAGATCATTGGTTCCTGGGCCTGAGGGATGGGGAACAACTGCTTCGGGGGGGTGGCATGAGAGAACTTTGGGGGTGATGGAAATGTGCTGAATCGTGATTGTGGGGGTGGTTATATATCTCTATACATTTGTCAAAACTCACCTCGTACGTATAACACTGGTGAACTTTAGGGTACATAAATTATACCTCTATAAAAATACAACCATAAGGAATTATAAATAAGATCAAGTTCATAACTGAAGTGAAGGGAGTATTTATTGGACTTGAGGATTCAGCAAGTGTTTGGCTTGTGGACATGTAAATGGATAAAGGATCAGAGGAAGTTCAGAGGGAACTGATCTCGTGTTGGAGTAGAAACTGCAGGGGGGATGCAGGCTTTGAGGATAGGTAAGAAATGGGGTTTCCTCGACAGTGCCAGTCCAGACGCCCTGTGCAAAGCAGCGGTGGAGAAAAGCCATGAGGCTCCCCTGCAGATGAGGGCTAGCGTGGCTGCCTATGAGAGCTCGTGCCCCAGAGAGAAGCCATCCAGACCCCCACAGCTGAGATAGAACCCCCAGTAGGTCTCACCCACGTGGCCAAAGGCCCAGCCAGTCTTCCCTTTCAGCAGGGAGGCCTTTGGAAATAGCTGCATGGACTCAATCACAGAGGAAACATGTCCATCTGTACAAGAGAGTCCATCTGTCTTAAACATGAGCAAACAGTTCCATGGCACAGAAGAGAAAGACCATAATAAATGATCAGAACAACCAGCCCCAGTGGAAGTACGAATCGTGAACTAGTTAGAAAAAAAATCCGTAAGACAAAACGCTTTTGGCATTTTGTTCATGTCTCTTATGGTACTTAGGATATTATGCTTTTTATGATAGTTATATCAAAATGTGTCCACCTTACGTCACAAGGCTGTAAACACAGTCTTGGAAGGCAGGGGCATGGTGACCTGATGTTACTGAATGAATTTCAGATCCGGTTCTCTCTCAGCATCTCCTTGGAGTGGTTTTGGGCAGCAAAATCCAGATAGAGCAGCGGCTCCTGAGTTCTCATTGTAGATGGCATTTGCGAGACATCGAAGTCTGATACGTTCCAAGGCAGGGATTTGTGTTAGAGCTAGAGCCACCTTCCATGGGTTTTTGTCTATTCTCCTTAATGTGAAATAAAAACAAAGAGTTCCAGTGAATTTGTCAGGGCTGTTTGTATGCGGTAGTGCATCTCACTGCCCTCCACTGCACCTTCTCTTTGGGGACATCAGGTCGAAGCTCAGGCTCTTTCTGGACTGGGAAGAACCAAGGACGTGTTGAAGGAGTTTCTCGACTGCCATAAATCCTGAATATACCTCAGTTTTGAAGGAGCCCAGAAGGTGTGACGTCCTTTAAATGATTTTATTCAAGTCTTAGTTACAGTCTTTTGTTTTCGTGCTGAGTAACCCTTGCACATAAAACGAAATAAGAATTCGAATTCTGAATATTAGAAACACATGGTAATAATGATAAAGTTCATGCATTTAATAGATGGTATATTTTCATGTCCAGATAAAACAGAACATGTCATGGGACAGCCTGTATGTACATCTCAATTCTGTTGAAATAATGAAACACAATAAGTGAGATGAGGTTGATGTGTAAAGCTGGGGAGGCAAAGTGATTTTCGCCAGAGTTCATAATTTCAAGTAGTATAGTGTGTGTAGGAATTCCACGAAAGACACTGTGATATATGCAAAATATATCAATTCTGCTGTATGGACTAACTTGAAATTTTCGGCCCGGCCTCACCAGCATGATGCAGAGTTACCTGCCCTTTTATGCCTGTCTTTAGTCCGTTGAGTCACACGTGATGCAGGAGTGTCTCCCATAAAAAAGCCCACGTCATATCCAGCCTTCACTTAGCACTTCAGGAAACAGGGGTTTTTGTTTGTATGGTTTTAGTGTTTTAACACAATTTATCATCATCCTCCACCATGCACTTATCCTGAATTTCCACTTATCACTTCGTTTTATTTTCGGGAGCAACAGAGAAAATACAGGTTCCTCTTTCTACATTCCAGATGTTTGTAGGTGTTTGAGAGCAGCTGTCAGCCTGAAACACGGCACCGGCAGCCACCAGTAGCTCTGCTGAAGCCACGTGTGGCCTTGCTGGGGACGCTTGGCATCCGGGCTGAGGATCTTGTTGGTTGCTTCTACCGAGGTCACAGATCCCGGGGCACTCGTGTTGTCGTGTGAAAGCGGGGGACAAATCTTTTTTGGGTTTTAGCCACTCTTTTTGCCTCCCCCAAGCCCTTGGATTTGGCTGAGCCCGGGAAGTTTGGCAGAACCACCCAAATGACGGCCAGAATGCCTGACTGGTCACCACTGCCCTCCCATTTTCCCAATCGCTGCTCCATCGTTCTTGACCAGAACCTTCTCTTCCTTTCTGGTGGCTTCTGGTTCCTCTTATAGATAGAACAGGCCTCTAGAAATAGCTCAGTCTTCTGGGTGGTCACAGCTTAGCTTCAACCTGGGACCCCCCTGCAACCTCTACCACCCACACTTTTCTCTCTTATCTGTGGGCATGTGGGGGGATTTTATGTAGCAGATGTGTGAGGACCAGACAGAAGGGATTTGCAGTGCTCATATTTTATAATTGTAAGACTGAATGCTTACTTGAAACATTGACTATGGTTTCAAAAACTTTTGAATTTTAAAATGTTGGCGAATAGGAGATGGTCATGAGTCTTTTCACTTTTGGGGGCCTGCTTGGCCTCCTGGTTGCCCCTGGATCTTTAAAGCCTATTATGTATTTTTCCAGAAGTGTTTTAACATTTTATGTATTTTTTTTCTTTTTTGCAATTTTACAGATAATGTATGAGGTGATATTTCCAGCTTCAGAAAATGTGTGTCAAAGTTGAACATGTTCCATCCAAAGCAGAATGTTGAACCCTGGATTAAAGCCTCAGTGTCTCGGCCGTGGAAGCACCCAGGCTCCTGCGGAAGGAGGTGGTAACGCAGGGAGTTCTCCAGTACAAGGTGCGCATGTTTATCAATATAATTGCGATTAATCTGATTGTAATTCCTTCATTTGAAATGTTCTACAAGTTATTCAGACATTGTGGCATTATGCTAGTTAGAAGTATTTCTTAAAACCACTTTGTAAGTCCTCAACCTGAGAGTTGAATATTTTCAGGGCAGTCAATGGAAACAATGAAAATGATTGAAAGATTAAATGAAAGAATTTGTAGAACATCTCAAAACAACCCCAAATGTCAAGAGACCTGAAGTTATCTTGGCTTGAAGAAAAGAAAGCAAAGAGTTGATGTTGAATGTGTGTTCAATTACTTTGTCTCGGAAAAATTATCCTGTATTTTACCATGAAAAGGATAAAGCCCATCCTAGAAGTTAATAGATGAAACTAATTACAAAGGCAGAGATAAGCCTGCCTTTTTCCAAAGATTTCTAAGAAGGGCTACTGCACATTTTTATTTTTTTTTTCTCTTCTGCTCAGATTCCTTTACTATTCAAGATTCTTTTTTCCTACTAAACTAGAATTCACCCAAGAAAGCTGATGGGTTTAGAAATCCCAGTTCTTCAGTTTTATATTTTTATACTGTGTCTACACCTTGAAGAGGATAAAAAAATGTTAGGAAGTATCCTTTCAAGAGCATGCAGCTCTGCTTGGAAGAGAGAGTTTCTGAATGATTTGGAGGATGGCCATGACCTCATCACTCCTGAAAAAATTCCCAAGAAAGGTCAGTAAACTCCTTGTTATAGTATTGTGACTCCAGGATGTAAGCTAGTAATCAATATATGGTTTTATATTTTATACAAGTGGTTTAAATTTTTTAGATATATTCACAGTAGGCACTAAGGAATAAGATGCTTTATTTTTGTGAACTCATAAAAAAAGGATGAAGGAAAGAGGAGGAGGAGAAAAATTAGAAGAAAAAACTGAAAAAGCCTGATTTTTTGGTTTATGGCTCCTTCTGTGAGAATGCAAAACCTGGTATTTGGAAAGTGGAGGGAAATATGGGATTATAAAAATTGAAAAGGTTGGAAAAAAGGGAGAGGAGAGACACCTAGCACCATCAACTTGATTATTTATGAATTAAAATTTTGTCATATGGTATGTAACTGTTAAAGACCATGTTAATTTACTTTTGCAAATGTTATAGACTACATTAGAATTAGTCCATTAGCACAATCCTTTGTACAATTTATAGATTTATAGGATGTAAATATGCTTTCTAAGTAACTGTGTTTTGTATAAGATACATGTACAGTTTTATCATATATACCAATTGGAAATATTGAACACCGCTGCAGGATGAAGCGGTGTTGGAGATTGGTGCTGGAATGTTGGCTCCTTTAGGCCAGGGGTGTCATCCATCTTGGCATTGTATCTCCAGGGACCAGAACACATGCTAGAGGTTTAAGATGTCTTTGTTGGATGAATGGTTAATGTATATTAAGAGCTAAGAAATCACAATATTTATTATAAGATTATGTTTATTTTTCAATGAACCATCAGAGCATTTATCAGAACTACAGTGAACTAACTTGGTTCCTTTACTATCTGTCATCTGTCCAATAACAGAGGAGTTCATTAAAACGAGATGAATCTGTCAGCTTTGAGATTATAGATTATTTTAAATAATATATATGCAATAACTTCAGAGTCAAAAATAGCAGAGAAAATTTAGGTATAATTTTAACTTGTTCATGCTTACCATCCAGATAAATTATTGCTAGATACTGTAAACCAGACAGGAACTTTTTCTGCCCAGCATAATTTCTCACATCGATTTAGCATGTTTTATCCAGAGGAAGTACACTTATTACATGTTATTGTTCACCTGTTCAAGTGTAACTTATAGCATTTAAAAATTTTTCCAGATGCAGATTCCTTACCTCGGAGAAACATGAGCTCTATGCTAGGAGCAAGCGCAGGGGTCTCAAGAGAGGTAACTGACTGAGTGTTCTCTTTGCATGTGTAGGATGGCATTGAATCTGTGCAACTCTTAAAAATTCAGTCTTTCTAAATTTTGTACCTAAAGGTAATAGACTTTTTTTTTTTACTGTATGATCCATTACACATGCCTCTGTAACAAGTTACTTTCTAAAAATTTGACAAGGAAGGTATAAAATGGAAAAGGATGCAAGTGGTTTCTAGAATCGTAAGGAAACTGTAGGAGGAACCCATATTAAAGAAATAGGTGATTTGAAAGTTCCTTCTGAACATTGGTCACTGAATACAGGTTTTTCCCCCCAGGTTGCTCTTTGAGCCATCACAGCACCCTGTGGGCACACATTTTGCCTAAACTACCTCGACCGTGCCCACGTTGTCCATTGTGCAGAGGAAACCTTTCTGAAGTGAGTATGCTTTGTGGGACCACCAGGGGGCGCCTCTTCCCAGCCCTTGGTAGATGCTCAGTTCACGTCTTGGCTTTGCTTCTGCCCAGTTGTTAAGTCAGGTTTCACCAACCAAATATAGGCTTGTTTTCCCAGCTCTCTGATTTCTCAAAAACTACACAAAAGGTTTAGATACAGAAATAACTAAATTGCAAGGAAATTTTCAGGTGGAAATTTTAGTTGAGGTGTGTTGAAAATTGTGAGCGTTGAGTTCCTACTCTGCATTAATTATAATTAGATGGGAGAACATTAATGAGCACTTACGCTAATTCTGAGTGCTTGAGTTAACACCGTGCACGCTCAGCGTGTGCCACGTAGTCTTTCCTTCATCTCCTCTCGCGATGGGATGTATTACACTACTCTGCTTGAAAACTAGATCACTTCTAAGGACCAGAAAGTCCCTTGTTGCACTGTCAGTTGTTTTTTTTTTTTGTTTGATCTGAAATAAAAACCAGTAAAACTTAGGTTCCATGGGGAAGCGACTTAATTATATTTAATCCAAATATAAACTATTCAGTCCATTTACATCAGGCATGGTAAACACAATAAACAACACTTAGAAGCTTAAGGCTTTATGGTGAATTTCTCAAATAGTGAATCTGTCAACTATATTTGGATTCTGCTCCTTCTGGTGCCACTAACTTTCCTCTCGGGGTTCTTTTTTTTTTCACCCATAAAATGGGACCAATAATATTTGCCTTAATTGCCTCCTAGAGATTAAATTCCACAATTGCATTTTAAGTAGGATAAAGATTTTTTGTTTTTTGTTTTTACAAATATATAGTATATTTTTTTAATCCGACATGGTAAGAAGAGATATTACACCTTAAGCAAACATTTAAATAATTGTAAAAATTTTGTCTTTACTGCTAAAACTACTTTTCCTGTATTTATTAAAATAAGTAATTATAACTGAAACATTTCTAAAACGTTTTAAGTCCGTACTTGTTCTGTTAAATTTCATGCTAACTTTTCTACACTATTCCTTACGGCCATCAGTTTTGTGCTGTGCTCTTCTCTTGTGACGGCAGTTAGACAAGGCTGTACTCTTTGAGTCTTTATAGCAATTGCCTGTGGTGGTTCTTGTGTGTGCCCCATCTATGCTGTTTGCTTTTCTTCTGCTGCCTTGTTATCCACCAGCATGTCTGGGCTAGAGGACTAGAAATGGCTCGCTTGTTCTGTGGAGAGTGAAACATATGTCTCTTTAACCCATAATCTTGTATTCTCTTCCGTGCTCAGCTCTGTGTTGTAAAGGGCTGCAGGATGAAGCGGTGTTGGAGCTTGGTGCTGGAATGTTGGCTCCCTTAGGCCAGGGGTGTCATCTGTTTTCTTGTCATTGTATCAGAACACATGCCAGAGGTTTAAGACGTCTTTGTTGGATGAATGGTTACGTACAGACTACACATGGAGTGCCAGTGCCCAGAAATTAGAGTATAACAAAATGGACTAAAATCCAAAATCATCATTTGGTTTTTCTTCAATTCAGAAGTCACTCCAAGAGCTTAGACTTACACACACGTAATGCCAAGTAAAACAAATTTTGTATTACTCTTCAATAAAGGGATATAATAAGCTAACAATTTGAGGTAGTGTCGTGATTAAGTAAAAGCTTGTTTCCACCAGTAATTTTGTTACTGCAGTTCTCAGAAAGTCCTCTCCAAGGGTTGAACTCCTGGTCCTCAGTCACTGCGATACGTGGGTCTTGTGTGAAATGGAAACCCGGCTGCATGTCAGGGCTTGCTCAGGTGTCAGCGTGTCAGAAGCACGTGGCGCCAGCTCGAGTCCAGAACGTGAGCGAGTTAGCAGAGCAGGGCCTCGAGGCCGGCCGGGCTGGGGTCCTGGCCCAGTCACAGCGGCTCCCGTTCATCCCCTACCCTCGCTGACACCCTCCCTCCTTATTAGTGATGTGTGGGTAAGACCTCAGCTCTGCTGCTGCTTTTAGGAATAACCCAGTTTGCATGAAGCACCATCCACCTGATGTATATGAGGGTCTCTGTGAAAAGAGCTGTTTGCTGATTTGTTTGCCTGAGATGAAACCACACACACACACACACACACACACACACACACACACACACACCCACCCACCCAGAGTTCTTCAGCCTGTTGTGACCCATCGAGCCTAGAACATCCTTACTCAGTCTCCACCTGCCCTCCCAGCATATCCAGCCTCCAGGGCTCCTTTATGCCCTTCCTCAATCCTAGGTAAAGTCATCTGTGTGCCTTTTGCATGTGTCCGCATAAGTAACTTCACAAAGCCGGGAAAAAACACAAAATAGGGAATATTAGTTTCGGTTTAACTCCCCAAGCATCCAGCCCAGACTCAGAACATTGTTAGGCATTCTCGCTGCTTTCTCATGTAGCCTCAGTTTTTCTCCACGATGACTGTTGTGTTTCTCTTCTCTCCCAACATCCCTGACTCTACCTGCTCTCCCCTCACTGGCATTTAATTCTTGATTGAAAATGTGGATTCCATAAAGATTGGAATTGCCTCCCCTTCCCCGAAGTGCTCGCACCTTCTCCCATTTTCCCACATTGGAGGAGCTGCCCGTCCCTCTCCAGGCTATCCCCTCTGCTCTCACCCATCCCTCAGCTTCTCCGAGCTCCACCCCGGCTCCTTGCTGAATTTTCAGACCAGGAGGAGGGTGCTTTAGTTTAGCATTACCTACCGTACGATACTAGTTAATATTTTCTTCTGTTAGAGTTGTTGGCGAGCACAAATTTTAAAATAACTCCTCTGGCTGAATAATTGATATTTTGATGTTTGTCAGATGAATTGTCTGACAGGAAGTTTATGATGAAGAAATGATGGAACTACCAAAGTAAGTGCTTGTTGTGTGTCCTGGGTCTTGAGTTCAGATTAAAGAAGAAAATCCTTGTTCACCTCTTAGCTTTACCTCAATTTTTTTTTCTTGACGGAGAAATTAGAAAGCCTCTAAATGGAAAAAAGTTCATTATGAAAAGTTTATGGAAGTTTAAATGCAAAATGTTGTAGGAAATACTTCATAAGTGTTCTAACAAAATTATGATGGTCATAAGCCACAACTTTCCTAAGTAAAGTAACATAGTTTTTCAGAATTCTTATATTCAACATGCTCTCTCTCATCAAATTAAATAAGACAGGCTTGGCAGAAAACCCAGATAAACTGAGAATTTTCTTATGCTACGGCTCCTGAGTTGTTTTTCCCACTTAACACTCAGGCACCAGCATTTTATTTTGTAAATAGAGAGAACTGAGGTTGTCTGGCTTTTGTTGTTTCCCGATGAGTAGCATCTCCTCTGCATTCCTAAGAGCTTGTATATCTAAGTTACCAGCTTTCCTTGCTTTAGTCTGGCACGAGATGTCCCCATCTTTGTGTGTGCCGTGGCTGTCCCACCATCTCGTCTGCTCCGTGTCTTTGAACCTCGGTATCAGCTTACGATTCAGAGATGCATGGAAACGAGCACCAGGTGGTTTGGCGTGTGTCTGTCTGCTGAACACGGTGGACAAGAGTGGTCAGTGTTCAGATTGGCTGGTTAGCTGCATATTTGAGGACGATGCTTGAAAATTGCCAGTGGCTCCTGTTCCATAAAGAATAAATTCAAGGTGGTGTGCAAGGACCAGGCAGAGGATGGAGAGGGTGAGAGACAGCCGGGCGAGGGAGCTGCTTCGGTGACACAGCAGTAGAGAAGCAGTAGCGAAGTCTTTGTTGATTTTTGTTGGTTGGAAAGTCATTTGACGTCACCTGGAATCCTTTCAGTGGGGTGGTGGAGGAAGCCAGAGGACGGGGTGGTGAGGAGGGAGTGGGGGACAAGGGCACCAGCAGATTGTTTGAGGAAGGAGAAGCCGGCTGGCACCGTGGGAATAGGTCCCCTGGGGCTGGGAGAGGCACGGGCGCCAGGGCCATGCAGGCTTTGTGCCGTGACCCCTGAGGGTGCCTGGTGTGGGGGCCCAGGAGCCCCCTTTACCATTTGCTGGCTCCCCCTCTGCCTGGTCCTTCCAAAGACCAGATTGTCTGAGCTGTGTCTTCCCCGCAGCCAGGAGCAGTTGCGAGCGGTCTCCCTGAGAGAGCAGCACTACTGGTCTGCGTGGCTGTGCCATTCACTTTCTACTCGCTTCATTTCAGGAGAATCAGAGACCCCAGGCCCTCTGTATGTCATGGTCAGCTCCCCGCTGTCCTCTCAGGATTTCTGTGTGTGGCCGCAGCTAGAGAGCAGGGATACCAGAACCTTCCCTGGTGGCAGTTCAGTCGTGGACATGACTGGAATCAGTTCAGAGTCCTGAGCCGCTGCCACCATCTCAAAGACGAGGACGTAACGCTTATTCTACCAAAGCATTTCATGGGCGTTGGTCGCCGGTTTCCCCTTCACGGTGGAAAAACTTGTCAGATTTTTATTGACGGTATCACTTAGTTCCTTGATTGCCGGTGAGTTTTCAGCTGACTGGAGCTGAAAGAGAAATTCTCTCCTGAAGTAACCACCTACTGCCTTAGGGAAGGTGTAAACCTGCATGTGTCCGAATGAATGCTGGTTCACTGTTGGGATGCTCTAGTCCAGAGGTTGGGAAACTTTTTCTACAGAAGTCCGGATCGTATATATCTGAGGCCTGTCATGATAACTCAGCTCTGCTGTAGCTGGAAACAGCTGTGGGCAGTGTGTGACCAGCGGCCTGACCGTTTGTGAGCAGGACTCGACCCTGAGCCGTCGTCTGCAGACCTTGTTCTGGATATTGGTGTTGGTGCAGAACGTGATTTCATAGAAAACAACAGTACATTCCCAACGAAAGATAAAAGGGTCTTGAGCCTCTTAGGAATTGTCAGGACAGATCATCTGAGAGGTTAACACCCTGTGTTGAAGGATTCTCAGAGCTGTCCCCGTATGTCCACTGCAGTCTCACTCCTTAAAAACAGCCCCGACGTCCCTCAGCACGGGAAAGGATGAGTGAACTGCGACGTTTCCATATGATGCAGTAGCGCTTGGCAGTAGAAAGGAACGAGCTCCTGAACAGCATGGATGAATCTCCCAGACATAACGCCGAGCGAGAGAAGCCAGACGCACAGAAAGTGCACGCTGTAGGACTGCATTTATGACTCCCAAGATCAGGCAAAACCCTTCTCTGGTGACGGAAGCCAGAAAGTGGTTGTGGGGGTAAGAACTGCAATTGGCTGGAAAGCAGCTGAGACCTTCTGGGTGATAGAAATGTCCTCTGACTAGTTTAGGGCGATGGTTACACAACTGTACAGTGGTCAAAACTCTTTGTAAATTATACTGCAATGAAAAGATTTACGAAGTACATTTAGAATTAGTATTAGAAACCTTGGTGTCGTATCCCTCTGTTAAAGTCTTTGGTTCACGCGTGGGAATGTGAAGGTGAGTATTTAGCCTCCTGCCTCACATGAGAAGTCACTCCAGTGACAGCGACGTACATCGTGACCCCTGTGAGTGGGGTCAGGCCCAGGCACCCGGGCTCTGTCCGTCTGCAGCTGCTGTTTCCGGTGCCCTCTGCCCTGTGAGCTCACGGGGAGGCTGAACCAGGCCTCAGACGGGTCTCGGACCAGGCATCGGGTGTAAAGGCTGTGGATGAACGTGGCAGCTCTCAGGCTCCCTGATCGACAACAAATCTGATGAGAGACTTTCAATGTTATTTATTTATTTTAAAATGGGTGACTTACAAAGCTATGATACTACATGAGACTGTTTGATTGAATAAAACAAATTGAGGTGGATCATATGCTTTACTGTATAATTCTGAGGTTACAGAAGGTTTCACGTACTGATGTTGTACAACCAGAAGGGACCATAGTGATTTATTCTCACTTGGGAGATGAGAAAATTCTGTCCTAATGAGGCTGTGCAGCTTGCTGAAATTCACACACAGTCAGCGGGGAAGCCAGAATTAAACCCGGGTTCCCTGAGTCCCAGTTCAGCTCTCTTTTCCCTCTCCTCAGTTTCCCTGAGTAGGACTGAGGGTATACGCCACAGTTAAGTAGGTACAGGGGAGCCAAGAAGGGGAACTCTGAGGTGTCAGGGCCCACCACCAGCTGAAGTCCGTCAGGAAAATGCGGTGCATGTGTCACTTTTGTAGTGTGTCATTGGGAATATAATTTGGTGGCATAGAATACAATTTTAAAGCAAGAACTTCAAAAATGTCTAACTGCTTGACTTGGTAATTCTACTTCCAAAAAACTCTCTGAACACTAGGGTGCTATTTGAAAAATTTAGAAGTTATAAACATTCTAAATATACCCCATGTGAATGGTTAAGTTATGGTATATCTCCAATATCTGTAATTGCACGCAGCCATTGAGAATTACAATATTATGGGAGATATGCTTATATTATGGTGTTAGGATTAAAAACAGGGTACCTTAGCTAGAACTCAGCTATGGAAAAAAAGTGCATATGTCTATATTAAGCATATATTACTTCTGTAAAATTGATTGGTTATTGAAGTAACAGCTGGAGAGAATCCACTTAGCATAGGTGGCAGAGGTCATTGACTATTTCACTACAGTAATGAATTGTTAAAACGTTTCCTCTTCTCCCTGGTAAGGCAGTGGGTGCAGAGCATGGAGAACTTACTGGTCTTCATGATTCTGTTAATCAGCAGCCTCTGTCCTGGTTTACTTCTCATCTGGATCATGTGAAAGAACAAAATTTAAGTGATTTTGGGTTAATGCCAGACAGGGATTCCGAGGTGCAGGTCTACCCCTTTCTCTTGTATTTTGCTATTATCTCCTGCTGTAATGTGCTAATAAGGCACATTCTGATGGAGAATTGTCAGTACTCAGCTATTTGCTCCATTATGGCACTTTATGAGCCAGTTCATGGAACAGCCCAAAGGAGCTGTGCCTTTTGGAGCAAAAAAAATAAATGCCTTCTGACTAATAATATGTGTAGAAAATTTCTTTTCTATCAGAAGTAAATTTATTCTGATGGGCTATCATCATAAGATCTAAATAGTGATGTCAGTGTATTGGCAGGAATACATTGTGTTTTGCACATAATGTTGCCTTTCACTTCATAAATAGGCGTGGAATAGACGTAGAGAAGATCCCATAACCCTTGTTAAACCAGAAGAGTTAATTTCCTTGCCCTTCATGGCTCTCTTCTTTCTAGTCACTATGGGTTTTCTTTGGTACTCCCCAGAAGTGTTTCCTGTGAACCTGGTCTTTTAAGCCACGAATGGCCTTTGTAGGTGGAAGTGAGTCCTCTCCTCTGCCCTTGGGTGCAAGGGCCAGACAGGAAGGTGTAGGACTGTGGTGGAGGGTGTATAGTTCCCACCTGCGCACTGCGGACCTGTCTTGGAGAAAGGGAAGGGGCGGGACCAGTTCTAGGCAAGTTTATGGGTAAAGAGAAATGGCGTTGACTTTTCTCACCCATTTTTATCTTCTTTTCCTGTCCTGTAAGGCCTTCTAGCTTTTATTCTCACCTGAGTCCTGTCTCCTTCTACCTTGGAAATGTCAGAATTTGTGTCTGAGTCCTTCCTTCCCCTCCATTCTCGGAGAACTAACCCCTCTGTGTGTGCTGTACGGTAGCTCAGATTCAGAGCAAGGTGATTGGACTCACTCTTGGATATGAATCTTTTCTTTCTCCTGTAAGTTTTGCGTTTTTAAGCTCAGTCACCGTCTGACTGGTAGGTGATTGGTTTTCTGTTGCTGCTGTGATGAATTGCCATCAGCCTGCTGACTTCAGACAGCACAAGCTGATGGGCTTGGAGATGTCTGACCCGCAGGTGGCCGGCAGGGCTGCATTCCCTTCTCCAGGGAGAATCCGTTTCTGTGCCTTTCCCAGTGTCAGGTGAGCCCATCTTCCCCTCCACAGCCACCCACCCCTCGCTCTGGCCATCTTCAGGGCTCACATCTCCTGACCACACCTGGGGAAAGTCCTGTTTGAAGGACCTGTGGGGTTAGGTTGAGTCCACCAGAGTCATCTGCCATCTCACCGTCCCTGACGTACTCACATCCTCACAGCCCCTTTTGTTTGATGTAAGGTGACGATCACGGGTTCCAGGGATGAGGGTGTGGGCATGGGGGGGTGTTTCTGTCCACACATAGAATTTAGGCCTACGTGGGAGATGGATATGCTGAAGCCCTTCCCGTTAAACATGCGACTCCATTTTCTCCACTCAGTGAAATGGGGGAAAAGGAGGGGAGGAAGCCATATAGAAAGTCATTATTTCCAGCATCTGAGCCCTCCTCCCTCACCAGTGACTTTGGTTGCCCCGGGGGTCTTTGGCCTGAGGATTATTCTGAGAGGAGCCTGTCTCACCCGAGAATAAGGTGACTCCAGACTCTACCCCAAGTCCCTAACTGGGGGTTCTCCCTGCTTCCAGTGAGAACGGAGGAAAGTCCAAGATCCTGGAAGTAAGGAGCCTGGATGTCTCAGTTCCAGTATCAGGAGCATTGAGAATAACTATGATCAACTTTTGTTTAGAACTGAAGTGCCCATTTGGTTGTGTGAAATACGTATCATGTAACATAACTCCCATAAAAAACATGTATATGTTATGTGTGTATATATGTGCTCGTTTCTGACTAGTGTGTAGAAGATTTATTATAACAATAAGATTGTGTTATAATCTTATTGTAAGATTTATTATAACATAAACTTGTGCACATGCTTTTAGGCTTTATAATATTTTGCTTTGTAGAACATGCTCAAGTCTTAAAAATCATTAACACAGAACAAAGGAAAGGGGAAGTAAAAAATTATGGTGACCTCTTCTGACTGGAATATACTCTTAACTAGAGCCTTGAGAAACAGAAGGAACTAATTCATAGAATTTCCCTTTTCCTCTTCTGAGTTTCCCCCACCCTTAAATGGATAACATAAAAGTAAAGTGCATGCTCTGAGGACGGAATGAGTGGTGATGCCCACCTAAAATAGAACATGGCGTTTGATTCTTGCCCACGTGGCTGTTGTTTGAACCAAAGACTAAATAATTTTTCATCTTCACCTGGCTGCTTTTGCAGAGTAACTCTTATGGTCCCGCTCGGTCCTGATGGATCCTCGCCATGCTGCCCTTAGAATGCAGAGCTCAGCCGGCCATCCTGGGCATGACCTCGCGGAAAGAGTGCCTGCTCGCCACCCGGCAAATGTTAGTCATCGTTACGCAGAAGTCAAGCAGTCGCCAAGAGGTGGCTCATCCCAGGTAGGGAGATCAGTGATTTTCTCTCTCTGCCAAGGCTGCCGGACACCCGTGGGGAAGCGTTGGGATGGCTACTCAAGCTCGGGTGTGTAACCATCCCCTTTTGCTTTGGAAAATGCTTTTTGATAGGGTCACAAAATGAAACACTTACCGCGCATTGACTGCTGCTTACAAGACAGCGCCTGACGGACTCTGACCCTCTGCGAGATGAGTCTGAAGTCGGAACGGAGCCCACAGTTGGAAAACACCTTAAGAAAATCTCTTTGCAGCAGATGCTCTCACTCGCAGGTCACTGAAAGCACTGGAACACCTCACGTGGTTTACTGTGGTCTGGGATTTGCAGGAAAGAACTCCGTTCCCGGGAGACATCTTGCTCTGTTGTTGAAAACATGTCTCAGTGGCTACACAGTGAAAGGGGAACCACATTCTCAACTGTAAGCAGATGTATCAGAGCCCAGGCTCGGAAAATGCTCATATGCTCTTCTGTTACTGTGAAGTTATCTGTGAAATTGAGAAATGAAACCATTCATTGTCCAGGGGTGGTAGTGAGCCTTAGTTAGTCCTTACCGGAGATGTACTGGCTGGTGGACAGAACTGTGTCTAGTGTCCTGGGGCAGGCCCAGGAGGGGACATTGCATGTGATTAAATGAATGTCCGAATGCAGGAGGGACCACAATATAGAAAAACATGAGAATGGTGTGTTTGATCTGAGGATATATATATTTATGCACATGCAATGAGTGAACAAAAGTGAGTTAAAATTGTACATGCATTGGGATGTCAAACATACAACCAGACTAGTCCATTGAGCACCTTGAAAGTATAACCCTGTTCCCTTGACTCAGTGGATACTAAGTATTTAGGAAATACGTAACTTTTCTACCAGTATTTGCATTAGAAATTAGGCTTGTCAGTAAAGTTGAGTTTGTTATCCACCCGCTAATACATGAAGATAAAAAGCTGCTAATGAACTAGGACTTTATTCTGGGAAAATATATCAGGAGAATATGTAAGGAAAGGGTGAATGGTATGGGATTTAAATACTCAGAAAGTTTTTCTCTAAGACTAGCCTAAGAATTATTATTTTTTTTAACTGGAGGCTTTACAGTTATGAGATCAGATGTTATCTGTTAAAGAAAAATGCATATAAGTTCTAACCCCTCATGCATATTGGTATGATTGGTTAGAAAAACTTTTAAACTGAGGTCCTGAACTGTCTGGCTCAACCAGATGGTTTATGTGGTTGGATTCTTTCCGAGTCTAAGTGGAAGTTCTTAACCTGAAATATGTTGTGGTTTGGGCTGAAAAGCAAATCACAATGGCAAGTTTTACTTTATTCATTCTATACATGTGATTCCTGAGGTTTAAGAAATATATTTCATAATACCAGATGGGGCGGTTTGTCAATACGAGTGTTTATGTAAGAAAGACACTATAATTATTCGTTTTTTTTTCCATCAGTGTTTCCAATAGCCAAAACTAACTCCCATGGTGAGAATGAGAAGTTAGTATAGTTATATGACTTAGTTATAAAAAAGAAACTTTGGAAGTGTTTTCCCAAATGTTTCAAGTGCCTCATTTATTTTGAATATGAAATCTCAAAAATTAAACATGGTTTAAAGGCAGTTTGGCCAAGTGATTTTAAAAGATTGTATTAATTCATGCATGACTGTTCCATTTGCTAATGCTGCTGGGATGCAAAATACCAGAATTGGATTGGCTTTTATAAAGGGGGTTTATTTGGTTATAGATTTACAGTTCCAAGGTCATAGAAGTGTCGAAGCTAAGGCATCAGCAAGAGGCACTGAAGAAGGGCCAGTGGTGCCTAGAGCACCTCTGTCAGCTGGGAAGGCGCGTGGCTGGCGTCTGCTGGGCCTTTGCTCCCAGGTTCTGGTTTCAAAATGGCTTTCTCCAAAATGTCTCTGGGTTTCTCCTAGCTCCTCTCTCTCAGCTCCTGTGCATTCCTGCTTTCTCCCAGGATGTTTCTCTGTAAGCATCTGGGATCCTCTCTCAGTTTCTCCGGGGCGAACTCTGGGCTTCATCTCTTAGCTTAGCACCCCCAAATGCCCTTCTGTCTGCATCTCCAAGCGTACCCAAGTGTCAGTGTCTGTGTCAGCTCCTGAGCTCTCTTAGGGACTCCAGTGAATGGATCAAGACCCACCCTAAATGGGTAGGGTCCACTCCTACATGGAAATAATTTAATCAAAGATCTCACCCACAGTTGGGTGAGTCGCATCTCCATGGAAACACTCAAAAGATTTCACCCCACAAGATTGGATTAAAAGATCATGGCTCTTTGGGGTCCATAACAGTTTCAAACTGGCACATTCCACCCTGACCCCAAAAAGACATGTTCTCTTCAAATGCAAAAATACATTCATTCCATCACAATATCACAGAAACTTAAACCATTTCAGTAACAATAGATAACTACAAGTCTTATCAAAATTAGTTACAGGTGTTGTCTGTCCAAAGGCACAATTCTCCTCTGGCTGTGAAACTTAGAAGGAGTTATCTGCTTCCAATATACAAAGTAGGGACAGTCATAGGATAAACCTTTCCATTGCCCATAGGGAGAAATTGGAAGGAAAACAGGGTTCAAAGGTCCAAAACAGGGATCAAAGGTCCGAAACAGTTCCTAAAACCTGCAGGGCAAACTCGATTAGATTTCCAAGTCTGAGAGTCACTTACAGCATGATGTTTTATCTTTGGGGCTTGGGAGAACATGAGTCCCACCCTTTTGAAGGGCCTTCCCGGTCCCCTTTTCTCCAAATGCTGAGGTGAGTGCTCCCACATATCCATGCATTGGAGAACCACCTTCTTCTTGGCCCCACCCTCCTCAGACATCGGGGCAGCACCTGGACTCTTCCATCTCTGGGGCACATGCTCAACCCCTTCAGAACAGTAGGGTGGTGGCCAGGCTCTCCCTAATCCCAGGGAATGTGCCCCACCCTCTCCGAGGCCCGGGTTGGCATCACTCTTCCTGAGCATCCAGGTGGAAGGCCCTCTGCCTCCGGGGCAGACTCACCCTCTCCAGGTGTGTGGGTTGCTCTGCTCTCCTTGCCTGAGATTTCTTGGCTTCAGACCTTGGCTTCCATGGTTCTGCCTTCTCTGAAGGAATTTTTCCTTCAATCTGTCCCTTTTCGGTCCCGTTTATTTCAGACTGGCAGTGGTTCCATCTGTACTGATCTCACAAAAAATTTATTGGCTTAGCATGCAGCATACAGGGGTCCAAACTGTCAGACAATAGGACTTTTCACAAATCCTTTCTGGATAACTCCATCTCCAATCCTGGCTTGTGCTAGCTGGGTTCCAGGTTTCATTAAATCCTCATGTGAGGCTGTAGCCTCTGGGGTTTCACTGTCTGGACACCCCCAGTTTTCCAGACCATCAGTTTCTGGTTTCTTTGTACCCAAGAATTCAGTTCTCAACTTAATCTCTTTCCTCTTGCATTTTTGCTTAATCTACGGATGTTGCTGAGATATATTCACATACCATATATTCCATCCAAAATCTACAATCAGCATCTCATGGTATTGTTACTTAATTGTGCTACTGATGCCGTCAGAAAACACGGTTCTAAATAGTCAGTCCCACCTGATCCCACATCAAACAGAAACGTGTCTCTCTGCTTTGGTGAGAAGGTGAGTTTATTGAAGATGCATCAACAAAGAACTGGAGGTTAAAAAAAAAAGAAGCTTCCCTAGACCCGTTGAAAATGAGAGGAGTTGTTTGGGCTTTTGTAACCCCAAACAGACAAAGAAATGGCCAGAATCCAGAAGAAAGCAGAAGGGAGAGAAAAGTAGAGAAAGCTTTTGGTCAGCATCTCCTGTTGTCTTCAAGTCCTCCATTCAGGCTTGTTTTTCAAGAAGGTACTGACTGCGAGACCATATGGTTACATCCCTTGTATCCTACTGCAGGCAATGCTGGGAAAGTTCCTGGGAAAAGAGAGTAAGTTTTGTTGTTGAGATTAGAGCAACAGCAAGTTATTTTAACAAGGACTTGTTAGGCATAGGGTAACTCAAGGCGGCTTGAGTGAAGTGATCTTAATCAACAGGCAGTTTTTCTCTATTGGCTGTTGAAGACAATACTAAGCATTTTCCAGCTAAAGAATTATGTTGAATATTTCTACTTATCCAGCTATCAAATCCCCCCTTTTTATGAGATTTTCTTATTCTTAAGAAACACTATCTTGTGAGCATTCCTTATAAAAGGGAAAGTGGGGGTGAGGATCTTTCTTCTTGTAACTGCTTACTGCTGAGCAACGGCGAAGAGGTTCTTGTCTGAATCTGGAAGATGCTCTGGGCATAAACCCACAGATACAGTACAGGCAACAAGACAAACAAATGACAGGCAGAACAAAACCCATGGTAATAAGGGCTATTCCCCATTTCATAGTAAATTCATTCACCACTCAGAAAATGAGTCCAGTTTACTGTAATCTTTAACACGATTGGTATTATCCTGCATTTGATTTAATGTTGAAGAGATATTGTTGTATTCCTCTGGTATATATTTGCAGCATTTAATGTTCATGAATGCACAGGTTTTTTCCTGAGCTGCATTGGGTGTTAAGCTTATGATACCATACGTGCTGCCCCCCCATAGGAGCAGGCCTTAGTGTTAATTATGTTTTTAGGTTTCAGCCACCTCACACTGGCAATTACAGCTCCAGGAGGTATGTTCTTTGTACAGTTGTAGCGCAGCATCGTCCTCTGGGAAACAGGATGGTGGGCTCCAGGGTTCCGTCGGACTGTCTCACAGCTCCCCCCGGCACCATGCAGCAGAGCTGGTCTGGAGGCAGTGTCCCCTGTAGAGCCAAAGCAACAGAGTCATTTCCGGCAGGCAGAACCAAAGGTGTCCAAAGTAAAAGGTGTTTTCAGTAACAGCAGGTTCCCATCTGCTTCTGGAATACGTCCATGTGATGTGGTTGATACTTTTATAGTTCTAGGGACCCCAGAAATGGGTCTAGCCAGTAACTCTGACGGAGAGAGAGCAGGCACAGTCATAGGAGCCTGGTGTAAACGGTAAGTTTTATTCAAACGGGTCTAGTTTTTTCTTTACATTTTTACTAGGGTTATGTTAGTTAATGGGTAGAGCATAACTTATATACTTGCCTCTTTTTAAAAGTCTGTCTTTGTTGTTGAATGTTGGAGAGAATGCTGTACCTAAAAGAGAATAAAGCTAACACGTTGGAGGAGAAAAGAATTTATTCACGATCTTGCAGGAACAGACATACAGTCAGAAATGTGGCAGGCGCGCCGAGCAATAGAACACAGCAAAGTTTTATATCATAGGCCTAACACGCAAGTCCCTCCCGTTTCTCCATTGGCTGGATACTCCCGAGGGTATCGTCTATCCGAGAGGGCTAACTAGCCTGCCTTTGGGATTTTGAATTGGACAGCAGAGAGAGTTAGCTAGTTGAAATTTCTTGCCAAGAGTTCCCATCTTAGATTATACCTGACGTCCCTTTACATTCCAGTAACCCTGTTTCTTTTTCCCCTATAAGGGGGTTCTAGGCTTACGTCATGGCTCGCTCTCTCCTTCCCTTTACCACGGGGCCAGGTTAGGCCAGTTCTGCTTCTGAGTCTCCATTTTCCCTGTTCCATGTTGCCTTTATGTGACAGCTAGACTTACCCTTTCTTAAGATTCCCTCCTCTTTCTTTTTAAACTCTAGTTTTCACATTCTAGTTTCTCAAATTTGCTAAGAGCTTTTTCGCATTTCTTGTCGTAGGGATCTTTCTTCTTGAGGGGGTATAGATTGTTCTGCTGATTGTTGGTTAGGGCAGTTTCTGTGAGTCTCTGAACTAACCCCTGGGCACACAGGATAATGTAGCACCCAGCCACTGTAAACATTTCAACTGAAATGATAGGGGAAGTTAAAATAGACATTGCAATTCCTTTCCATTTCCCAAACCAGTTTTCCAACCACCCTGTGAATGGGTTGTTAATGCCAGAATTTTTTGCTAGTTCCTGAGATAAGACTGTTAAGCCTTGTAAAGCCTTGGTGATAGTTCCATCGGGTGCCGTATTATTGGAGATGGACATGCAACGACTTCCCCCAATTATAACACAGACACCTCCCTTTTCAGCTAACGGCATGTCTAGGGCCATTCTGTTCTCCCATGCCGTTCAGCTAGTGGCATCTAACTGTCTTGCTATTCCCTTAACAGCATCCCTGGTATAGTTGATAAATCTTTGCTGATTGTAATAGATATAATTGATCCAAGCCACATTTTTACTGATGGTGACCCACCAGAATAAGAATGATTCAAATCCTGCAGCCACTTGATTTCTAGCTTTAAACTCATTTGGGACTCCCCGGGGAACCCCATACTATCTAAATTGATTTGTTCATCAGAGGAACCAGGTACATTTTGTACGTTTCTCTTTTTTCCTTTGCCTTGGGTTGGTACTTTTTCTTTACTTTCAAATGCCAGGGTGAATGGGATAGCCAGTTCAACCCGAGAGCAGGTTCTTCCCCATTTTTCAGGTAGTTTTAGCCGGGGGACGGCCTTCCCACTGCCACCAGAGGTCTGCTCGGTATAGCTAAGCTGGAGAAGTTGCCAGTACTATCCTTGCTCACATTCCACACCTGTGTACACAAAGCCATGGTACCAACATCCTGGAGCCCTTCTTCCCGTCTGGAGAGACAGGCGGAGTGGTTTCCAGGACCAAGGCGAGACGCTGGTACGGACATGACTCTTCCCTTCTGGACTGGAGGGAAAGGGAGGACAATGTACAACTTCCCTGAGGGGTAGCATTTTGAAAGAGGAGTGTCATACACTTAAACTCCTTTTCATGCTTTTCCATCCCCGCAGGGAAGGGCACAATCTGGGCAGTGGGTCGGCCTGTTGCACAAGTGTTAACAGATGCTTTTGTTTAGATTCTGGATGGTATGTTTGACCCATTCTACCCAGGCATTTGTATTTCCGTAACCTGCTCTCTATTTCTGCGGTCTGCTTTAAGTCTCTGGCCTCAAGTACTCTAATGACCTTGGGGTCACTCTGAACTGGAGAGTTGGACTCCAGCCAAGACAAGTTAGTTGGAGAAGGGGTTGTTGGGAATGTGTTGGGCGGGGAGGGGAGGACTTGGATACGGGACAATCCCAGGGGGTCTGTATCTGTGACATCGGCCCCCATCCCATACTGTCGGTTAACTTGTTCGTAACGGGTCAGGTGACTCAAGTTATATTCCCAAATGTTTGCCCACTGACAGTCTTGCTCTCTGTCTGGTCAGTCTGCCCACATAAATACTTATGTTCCTCCCTCAGTTGTCGCTGATGTTCTAGATTTCCAGTTAATTACTTGACAGGCATCAGACTGTACAGTTTGGGACTCTAAGCCTTTGAATATATTTATAAACAGTTAGCAGAACCTGTTACACCTTGAATGTGGAACATTATGATCAGTACAAGCAATTTCATGATTAAGCTATACACGGAGCGTAATGCAAATACAGGATTCAGTTCAGCCCCTTCTCCCTTCCTAGTATGTTCTTTCAATTGTCTTTTTAGAGTGATCCTTTGGGGATCCGAGATGGGAGTCACTCTCCAGGATTCGGGTTGAGTTGCTGGATACTTATCGTCTGGTTCAGGCACTGGTCCCTTTACTCGTGTGTGATGGGTCCAGCCCCTTCCTGCTGTGGGGGCTGCCGTCTGAGTTGCCAGCAGGACTTGATAGGGTCACTCCCAGATCGGTTGAAGTGTAGATTCTCTCCATGACGTCATTAGGACTCAGCTGCTGGGCTGAAGTTGATGGACAGCAAATTCAAGATGTGGGGTCTGGGCCAGCAATCCACAGTGCCAGAGAGATGATAAAGTAGAAGACAAGGCCAGTATATAATTTTTAAGGAAAAGATCCTTCGTGTTTAGGGAGGGGAGCTCTCCAGTCCTCCTGGGGAAAGGCAAACCAAAAAGCATTTCATAAGGGGAAATTCCCAGTTCTTTTCTAGGGGCTGTCCTGATTCTTAGTAGGGCTGTAGATAAGCACTTGATCCAGGGTAACTTTGCTTTCAAAACTAGTTTAGAAAGATGTTTCTTTTTGGTTTGATTCATTCTTTCCACCTTCCCAGAGGATGGCGGGTGCCAGGGAGTATGGAAGTCCCAAGTGACACCCAGGCTTCTCATGACACCCTGCAACACATGGGAGGCAAAGTGACTGCCATTGTCAGAGTCTATATTTTCCACTAACCCATAATGGGGAATGATTTGTTCAAGGATAACTTCAGAAGTTCCCAATGCTGTAGCTGAGGATAGAGGGTAGGCTTCCACCCATCTGCTGAGGTGGTCTACGATGACCAAAATATAGTTTAAATGATGTATTGGGGGCATTTCAGTGTAATCAATCTGAATGCTCTGGAATGGTCTGAAGCCCGGCTTTCTTCCCCCTTGTACCTGTTTTCTCAGTACCTTCTTAATAATCTTTTGACAAATTATGCATCATTAATATATTTTTTAGCAACTGTATAAAGGCCTGCACATCCAGATTGTCTAAGTACTAAATCACACATGGCTTGTACCCCTCAATGACTCCCTTGGTGTAAGACTGCAAATACCTCCCTCATTATTTGTTTATTCAACATTTGTCTGCCATCTGGGGGAACCCATTTCCCCTGATCATTTTAAGGTTGCTCCTAACTGTTCCAGCTCCTTTACTTCTTTGGTAGAGAATGTAGGGACCCCAAAGTCTTTGGGGATAGAGGGTATTAGGACCATTATTTTTAAAGGGGGACAGAGAGAGGTCCCCTTAGCCTTCTCACCAGCTAACCTGTTGCCTTTTGCCTCAAAAGTAGGGCCCTTCTGATGTCTGTTTATGTGCACCACTGATACTTCTCTAGGTAAGAGCAGATTGGTTAATATTTGTTTCACCAATTCCCCATGAACCAGTTCTTTTCATTTGCTGTTGATTAATCCCCTTTCTTCCCAGATCTTTCCAAAGGTGTGGACTACCCCAAAGGCGTACTTAAGAGTTGGTGTAGACTGTACCATCCTTTGCCCCTCATAATTTGAGGGCTTGATTTAGTGCATACAACTCGAGTTTGAGCTGACCACTTATTGGGCAATCGGCTAGCTTCTTTCACTTCACAAGTTACCCCATCTACAACTGCATAGCCACTGTGCCTTTCTCCTTCTAGGACTTTAGAGGATCCATCCATGAACAATCTTTCCCCCGAGTGCAGGGGAAGCTCCCTCAGGTCAGGTCGGACTTGGGTTTGGTATTCAGTTAGGTCTAAACAGTCATGCTCAGGGGTCTTTACTGGTTCAGGCCCCTTCCAGAGGAAGGAGGCCGGGTTTAGGCTGTGCTCTGTTGTCAAGACCAAATCATCTTTTTCCATTAGGATTGCCTCTTATTTCAGGATTCAGGAATCAGTCAACCATCTCCCTGCCCTTTGAGACGGAATAGTGCTCACCTGATGAGGGGTACTAACCACTAATGCCCCTCCAGAGGTCAACTTCCTGCTTTCTTCTTCTAAAAGGGTGGTTGCTGCAATGGCTTGAACACACCCAAGCCACCCCCTAGAGACTGGATCTAAAACTTTTGAAAGGAAAGCTAC
The DNA here is from genome assembly GCA_004027775.1 of Bradypus variegatus. Lineage (NCBI taxonomy): Eukaryota > Metazoa > Chordata > Mammalia > Pilosa > Bradypodidae > Bradypus > Bradypus variegatus. The sequence goes on from PVKY010001391.1 coordinate 27,928, forward strand.
AGGCCTTCTTTGGCCTCCCCAGATTTGGGTTAGAACTCCCAAAGCCCTTCCCTTATCCACAGTAACAAACAGGTGAAAGGGTTCCTCAAAGGAAGGAAGCGCTAGAACAGGGGCTTGCATCAGTGCCTGCTTGAGCTGGTTTAAAGCCTCCATTTCCACTTCCTCCCATTCTAAATTGTCGAGCTCTTCCTCTAGTAATTTTTGGTATAGCCCTTTAGTTCGAGATGCAAAAGAATCTATCCACAATCTACAGTACCCTACCAATCCCAGGAATTTCCTTAGTTCCCTTTTTGTTCAGGGAAGAGGCAACTTGACTATGGCCTGGATCCTTTCTGGATGGATTTTTCTTTTTCTTTCACTGATGAGGTGGCCTAGGTACTGAACTTCCCTTGCTACAAATTGCAGTTTACTTTTAGATACCCTTAATCCTTGGTCCCCTAAAAAGTTCAGTAGATTCTTTGTAGCTTGAGCCACCGCTTGTCTTTCTTTACCTGATATTAATAGATCATCCACATATTGCAGAAGGGTGATTTCAGATAGGATTGGAAATTTTTCTAGTACTCTAACTCTTGCCCAAAGCGATTGGGGGACTCCGTAAAACCCTGAGGCAAGACCGTCCGTCTGTACTGCTGCTTTCGCCCATTGAAGGGATTTTCCCACTCAAAGGCGAATATGTCTCTACTTTCTGGATCAAGGGGACAGGCCCAGAAGGCATCTTTTAAATCTCCTACACTAAACCACTTAGGATGGAAGGGAATTTTACTCAGGAGAGTATAAAGATTAGGAACCACAGGGTGTTGAACCTGGGCAGTTTGATGAATGGCCCTTAGGTCCTGCACCATTCCCCGGCTACCATCCGGTTTCTGGATGGGGAGAATGGAAGTATTAAAAGGGGACATACAGCTCTCGAAGAGTCCGTCTCAAAGGAGACCTTCAGTGATGGGTTGGAGTCCGTCTTTGGCACATGACCTCCCTTTCCTTCTTTAATTTAATTTAAATTGGGGGAACTTGCAAACCTCCCCCCCCCCAACTTGTTTCCTTCTTTTACCCATACCTCCTTCTTAATGTCCTTTTCATCTTCTTTAGTGAGCAGGGCCAAAACCTCAATTTGTCCATTCCTCACCTCTGAATCCAGCCTCTTAGGTATTATTAGGTCTCTTCCCAATAAATTACTCCTGGCATCTGGGATGTGCAATAAGGGAGCTATAATTTGATTATCTTCCCAACAAATGTTAGTAGGCTCAAGAATGGGAACTTTAAATCCTTCCCCTTTTACCCCTGAGACAGTGAGGGAACTGCCAGAGAGCCTGGCCCCCTTTGGAAGATGATTTACAGAGGATCTAGCGGTTCCAGTGTCGACTAAGAATGTAATTGCCTCTTGATATGGGCCCACCTTTAAATTTACTGAAGGCTCCCAGTGGGCTTCTGAGATGAGGAGCCTCTGACTCTCCTAGTCCTCTAAATTTATTAGGGGTATGACTTGACCCTCCTTCTGTAAGTCTGGGCACTCCCTTTGAAATGTCCAGGTTTTCCACAGTGATAACACCCTGCTGAGTTCTGCATTCTCCTTACTCCTTTACTTAAGTTAGCTGGCCTGCTCCCTTACCTTGCCTTTGCTTGTTCCCTGCTTCTGATCTCTTCTTGACCAAATGGTCGACAGTGCTCACCATGACTTGAGCTTGTTTTTGCTTTTCTTCCTCCCTCCTTACAAATATTTTCTGAGAATCTCTTTATAACTCCTCCAGTGAGTTATTCATCCATCCATTTTCTGGATCTTTTTCCGAATATCAGGCCAAGACCCCTTCACATAGCTGATATATTTTTTTTCATGGTTTAGAGAGTTTAAGATTTATTAGAGGAAGAAAGCAGAAGAAAGCAGGTGGGAGCCATCAGAAAAGAAAGAAAGGAAAAATGGCTCCGGCCCACTTTCTGAGAGCAGCATTTTTTAAAGGAAAAACCCATGTTGAGTATTGGGGGGAAGGGTCCTGCTGAGTGTGTTCTGGGCCTCGATTGGGCGAGTGCTTCTCAGTTTCTGCAGACTGGTTACTAGGGTTTTAACATACTCCTCTTCTTTGATATGCACTGTATTATCTATGTGGAGGAAGGAGGCCTTTTGGCTTATTTCTTATGGGCATGTCTGGTCCTGCCTTGTCCGCCCCCTGGGGTCTGGGCCCCACTGTGACTGGGATTTCTAAAACAGCCTCTTCAACCCTTAGTCTATGGCCCACCTGGTATCTATGAGATAAGCAGCAGGGCCCCTGGATCAGAAATTCCTGCTATAAGTTAGACTCTTTTTTCTGGGGCCTGACATTCCTGCCTTATATTTTTGATAAAAAATTGGTACAGGTTTGGGTAGAATTTTGGGTTAATGCTTTAACTTAGCTCAGAGCAACTTTTGTAGGGAAAAGGGACGTCACACTCGTCTCTTAGCTGCTTCCGGCTGGACATGGATGGAGTTGGGGAAGAGTTGCTTTGAACTAAGCTTCAGCACTGTTAGATTGATGTTTGGATATCTTCTGCTGGAACCGGCTGGTAGTGAGGCTTTTGCTGTGGCAGGAGCAGATTTTCAGTTTCTCGTTGTAGCAGGAGTATGTTTTCAGAGTTTTGCTGGTTAGTTACAGCCGCTATTGACCTTAACTGAGATGGTGTTTGGTGTTTGTGGCGGATGTTTCCACCTGAACTTTCAAGTTCCGGTACTGTGGGAAGAATTTCTGGGTTGCTGATAAGTATAGAGCTGAGGGTCTAGCTCGTGAGACATGGATTAGAGCATTTGAAAACATGGCTTTAAATAGTTAGGCTTGCCTGATTTTGCATTAAATAGAGAAATAAGTTTTCTTTTTGTTAGGGGAGAGGGAAATTTTTAAGTAAGTGACTTGTGGCTTAGAAAATTGTTTTATATCTTTGGATTTATTTATTTTTCGGTTATGCCAGGCCCACGTTTGGGGCTTGTGCTGCACTTTCCTGCCCGGGAGAGGCGGGCTGGAGTGGGAGACGGGGGGAGGGGCGTGCGGGTGGGGTGAGGTGAGGAGGCCGCGGCGATGGGACTAGAATGGGGGAAGGGGTTAACGGCGAGGGGAGGGGAGCAGAAGGTGTAGAGAGGAGTTACAAGGAGAGTGGTTAAAACAAAATTTTTTATAGCCTCTTACTAAAAAACAGCTTAATAATTCAAGGAAACTTGTTTTTCTACTTTTTTAAAGACAGAAAACTAAATTTTTGTTTGACTAAGACTTAAAAGAAGCAGAGATTGCTTAAAGGCTTTTCAGGGCTAACTTGCGTAGAGAGGAGAGCAGAAGACTTAGAAGGATTTTTGCGAAGGAGAAGGATTTGGTGGGAGAGGACAGCGTGGCACAAGAATAGCCGGGACCAAACAATTTAGAAAGCTTAAGATTAAAAGCTACAGACCACTTGTTGTACCAAATAAAATTATTAAGTCCAGTGAGAATTTGCCAATTGAAAGTGCCATTTTCTGGGTAATGTTTTTGGTGTTCTAAAGGATACTGCAGCCAAATTGTATTGGTTCCAATTCCCCTTTTCACTGAAGTTTAAAAATCTGAGGGGGTAGATTTAGGAGGAAATTTAGTTTGAGCTATTGAAAAGTGACTGTATATTACCCATGATTATTTAAGAAATTTCACAGGCTTGTGATTTGTTAGGGAACTTTTGCTTGTCAGAGGCTTACGGAGATTGCCCGTGATAGGTATTTACAGTTTCCTGCTTCTTTCGAGGCTTATGATTTCCCTGGACGAGGCTGACATGAATTGGGGCTACACTCGTCAGAGGCTTATGCAGATCACCCATGGGGAGACCCACGGTGCCCTTCCTCCCGTGAGACCCCCACACGGCTCCCCCACTCCTTTAGAGCCTTACAGAGGCCACCCAAAATGAAGCTCAAGTGAGACTAACGGCCCCGACCCATACGACCTGGTCTCAACAACAAAGCAGGCGACCCTGGTTTGTCATTGGGGGTCGGGAAATGCGTGCAGTCTTTTGCCCAAGGCGTCCCCCGGGTTACTTTGACTGCTGCAATGGGGAAAGACACTCAACGGAGTGTCGGAGAGTTTTGACTGAGCGCTCAGGTTTCCTAGGCTTACGAAGCTGGGTGCCACGTTAAAGTGGGCTTAGGTGCCACCCTTAGGTGAGCTGGGATGTCCACGGGACATTGAACAAAACTCCTGATGGGGGATCTGGGCAGAAAGACGTCACTTACCTACCTAGGGCCGAATTGGTTGTAGATGTTTGAGAGCCATGAGGGTGAGCCGGCATCGCATCAAGGTGGTCTGAGTTGATGGACTCAAGCCGCTGAATGCATGGAAGCCTGAACGGCTGTGTAGTTCGGGGAGTGGAGTTGACTGGGAGGCTGCCCCATTGCCCAGAGGGGCCAGGAAACTTAAACCCCAGTCAAACCTCCATCCCAGGTTTCGGCACCAAAATGTTAGGTCCAGAGCCGTTCAAGAATCCACACAACGCAGCGAGTCATGGTTTAGAGAGTTTAAGGTT
>PVKY010001392.1:0-32420 GCA_004027775.1 Bradypus variegatus
TAATGGAGGGGGGTTGGTTAGGAGTATGGAAGGATTTGTGTTTCCATTTTTTTGTCTTTATTTCTTTTATGGAGTAGTGAAAATGTTCCAAAAATTGAAAAAAAATTAACTGTGGTGATGAATGCACAGCTTTATGTGGGTACCAGGGGCAACTGATTATACAGTTTGGATCTCTGGATAATTACATGGTTGTGAAAAATCTCAATTTTAAAAAAAGAATAAAAAAAGAAAAAAGTACATTAGAGTTTACTATGGAGTTGGGGGCGGGAGAATGGAGAATTATTGTTTAACAGTACAGAGTTTCTGTATAGGCTGATGGAAAAGTTTTGGTAATGGATGTTGATGATGGCAGCACAACACTATAAATGTAATTAGTGCCACAGAATTGTGCACTCGAAAATGGTTAAAATGGCAAATTTTATGTTATGTGTATGCTACCACAATAAAAAAAAATTTTTTTTTAAATGGGGTTAATGATCATATCTGCTTCAAGGGTTGTTGTAAAGGTTAAATGAGATATTGAATGAGAAGTGCTTAGCACAGGGTCTGACATTTAGTGAGCATGCAAATGTTAGTCATTACTACTTTGCCTCATTTGTTCCTCTAACAGAACCCACACAGTGGGGGACACATACATTATGTTCCTTATTTTAGCTATAAAGAAATCGCGATTGGCCAAGAAAAGTTAAGATATTGGCTAGGGAGTTTCAGATTGGGTCTTCTTACCCATGGGACCATGCTGTCTCCAAGGAGTTGTGGTCTTAGACCACATAGGACTGAATCCAGGAAATATTCATAACTCTTAAACCAGGCAACCTCTCAGAAATGCAAAAACAACTGCCGGCTGTAGTGAGGGCGGGAATTCTGGGATGAAAACCTGTAAGCTGTCTGGCCCAGGTGGGAATGCTCTTGCCCAAAGGCTGCCTGGACTGCTAAGCCTTGCACAAAGTAGAGCTTTCCTGCTAGGGACCTTAACCTCTGGACCTTCCCCTGCAGGCCTGCCCTCTTCAACTAAGCTCAGGAAATGCCCTAAGTTAATGACTTTTTGTTCAAAGGGCCTTGTCTGGCCTGTTGTCTGTGGTGGTCCTGCCCAGCTCTGTCTTGGGCTTGCGCCATGGCTGCCCTCTGCCTTTGTAGTGAGTCTTCTTCTCAACTATCTCTTCATGTATCATTCTTTTAACCCCTTTTCCAATGGAGGAAGACCAGTAAGAAGACTATTGCCAAACCGCAATACCTATGTATTTTCTATTTCATAGCATGTTACATTTATTCAGCATATAGCTCAAGACTGAAAACCTTGAGCTATAAATAACTCCCAGGTTCCTCTCACCAGTCAGTGACCAGACTGCCATAGCCCTGCCAACTCAGAGGAACTTTATGGGGAAGAATGTGACCCCCTAAGGCTACAGCCTGACTGGCAAAAGGTTGCAAAGCCACATCTGGATTCATGAATGATCAAGAGAAAGGAGTAATGAAAAATCCACACTGCATCCCTCCCACAGAAATGCCCATGTCCAGTCTCTGAAGGAAAGGTGAATGAATACTTACAATCATGTCCTCATGGGAAGTGTCCACGGTGTTAATTACTGACACCTAGAACCAAACATATCAGTGGTAAATTGGAACGCAATCTTTTTTTTTAGAAAAGCATTTTATCAGGAAATACTTTCAAACTTAAGGGACAGTTACAAAAATAATACAAACCTCATACAGAGAATTCCAATACACCCCATCCACAGATACACCAGTGTTAACATTTTGCCACATTCATTGTCTCATTCTAGCTATCTATCCACCATTCTATCAATCCATCTATCCATCCATTTTATCTGTATCTCTGTCTACCTATTTATCAACCCATTTCTGAACACTTGAGTGGGCTGTATAATCATGCTCCTTGACCACATAATACTTCTACATACATTTCCTAAAAACAAGGATATTCACTTATGCAACCACCTTAAGTGCAGTTATCAAGTACAAGAAATTTAACATTGATATAAAGCTTATAGTCTATATTCCAACTTTTTCATGTCTCAATAATGTCTTTTTGAGCCTTCTCTCCTTCCTTATTAGAGCCTGTCCAGGATTGTGTATTGCCTTTAATTGTCTTTATCTCTTTAGTTGCAACTTAAACTTTCCCATCTCAAGGACTCCCAAGCAAACTATTCAGTGGGATTAATCAAATTCACTGTGTTGCAGTATCCTCATTTCCTTCCATTACTAAAATCTTATACCTATTTTGCAGTAACTCCCAGTCTCCCCTCTACCTGGCAACCTATATAATTTCTGTCTCTGTGAGCCTGCACATCCTCTGATATTTTCTTTGTAGTTACCATGGGGCTTAAACATTTTAAATCTGTAATAATCTCATTTGCTTTGATATCAATTTAACTTCAAAATTATACATAAACTATGTTCCTAAACCCCTCTATGGCCTCACCTTTACTTAGTTCCTATCACAAATTACATGTTTATACATTATGAATCCAAAACCACTGATTTCTCATTACATTTTATGCATTTTCCTTTTAGATCTTGTAGGAATTAATAAGTGGAGTTACAAATCAAATAGAAACCAATCTTAGCCTTAAATCCTCCAATCGTTTCTAAAGGTTTTGACTACATTTGGTTCTTCATTGCTTCATTCATTTTTCATTTGTCAGTAAATATTCACTCTAAGTACCCATTTTTTTTTGCCAAGCATTGTGCCAGGGACTGGAGACATAAACATAAATAAGAGGTACTCCTTGCCCCTGAGAAGCTCACACATGACCATGACATGGCACGATAAATACTCTAATGGTGGTTTACATGTCCTAGGGTCCTGGGATGGTGGTGGTGGAAGCCAAGAACGGGGGCTTAGATGACAAGTAAGAATTTTTCCAGGTGGCACAGGGAAAAAAGTACAGTCCAGGCAAAGAGAACAGCATGAGCAAAGACACAGAGGTTTGAGAGTGCTAGATGTGAGGAAATGGCAAGCCCAGGCTACCTCTGAGGGTGAAGAGGGACAGAAGGAAGCTTTGGCTGATGTTCTCTTCCTGGATGAGGGCTTTCTGTTAAGTATTAACTTAAGAGAGTTAATACTTAAGCCTTGGAGGCCTGCTTCAAGTTTTTGCCAAAGCTGTGCCCTGGACCACCACCATGACAGATCCTAGCCTGTCACCTAGCGGGAGCCATTTTTAGGGCTGGAACACAGCTGTCATGGTCATCACCTTCCCAGCCATTCTTAGAGACCCAGCTCACATCATGCCCCCTTACTGAAAATTCCCAGATAACCCAAATGTCGGGACTCCTCTGAAAATCTTTGGCACTGAATGTCTACAACAGTCTATGCTGTTTCTTCTCCCAAGCAGAAGGTGAGCTCCCTGGGACCAGGGTCTGAGTCACCTGAAGATTTTGAATCCCTTCAAATCATCTGGCACAGTATTTGGCAAACAGAAGGAACTCAGTGACTATTTGCTGAATGAACAAAAACTGACATTTTTACTCTGCCCCACCACTACCCTCTTTAAATTCTTGGGATATAAAAGGGACTGAAAACAAAGTTTCAGTTTGGAATTGTTTTTTTGCCATTCCCCCTATTTCATCTTTTCAAACACAAGCCCTGCAGGTATAAAGTTTCACTTGGTTTCTCAGAAAGGTGGTTATTAGAAGAGGACGGCTGCAAAGCAAGACAAAATGTACACAAGTGAGCACAACTTCTTTCATGAAATTCTAGACTCCCTAAAGAGAGAGTCCCCAAGGACTGTAAAGGCAAGTAAGGAAGATAAGGAGAAGAGTCTCCCATGTGTGACGAGTGCTACAGGTCACAAAGTGATTTCACATGTGTGATAGGAGGTACAAAGGGCAGAGTTAATCACAGCTGTCTGACAGACTCAGGAACTGAAGCCCAAAGAAGAGAAAGCACCTGGCCATAGTGTCCGGGCTAAGTAAAGGGAGAACTATCCAGAACATAAAGTAGCTGTTTCATTGAGTTCCCTAAATCCAATGGCTGAAGGCTAAGTCGAGTCAGGAAGAAGGTTTACTGGAAGGTGGTTTCATACCAGATCATCAAATGAATTTAGAGATAACTAGCATTTATTTCTAACCACTCTCACCCACCAATCAGAGTTGGTGAACCATGATTTTCAACATGTGTAGTGTTTTAAGCTCATAGAGTACTTACTCCTGAGCACCTGTAGTTATCCGGTTTTTGTTTTTGTTTTTGTTTTGTTTTTAAGTACTAAGAGGCAATATGAAAAACAATTCAGCTCTTCAGACGAGTTAAAAATTCAGTTGGATGTGCTGAATATCAGAGCATAAGAGATCCCAGTCCTAATCACCAACTGAAGAATCTCCAACCAAAAGAGCAACCTGCAGAGCAAGAACCAAACCCAGTGTCCTGACTTGAGGTTTCCTCATGTCTGCAGCTGAGGGTGCATTTAATGAACCCCCACTCTGTGCTGGGCCCACGATGGATGCTTTCATCCATTAGTTCTCATCCACCCAGTAAGTCTGGAATGAATGCACATTGTGAATACCACGGACATAAAAACCTGAATCCCTGCCCTCCAAAGAGTCCCTCAGCATATTCTTACATCCGTCCTGAAGGGCTCATCACACCCAGGGTACCTTCTGTGGGGTCCTGCGCTGAGCAAGAGTTCGACAAACATCTCTGCTGGCACAGGTGGTAGGTGGCAGAACGGAATCTCAGCTCTGCTATTTACCGGCTGTGCAAAGGGCTCCACCTCTCCGGACCTCTTGCACAGCACCCACTTCATAGGACTTTTGGCAGACTGAGGCTATGAACAACGCCGGAAACTTACTAAGGGCTCGGGATACAGTAACTACAATGGTATTTTTGGTTTTGTTTGTTGAGGGAAGGGAAGGAAAGGAAGGCGCAGGAGACTCGGTAGCCGCGCGGCACGCAGAGTTCCGGAAGGTTCTGCGGCCACCCCCTGGCCTCCCGCTCCGAAAGGTCCGGAGAGACAGGGCCAGAGCTCCCAAAACCTCGAAACGGTGGAGGAAGCTGGACGGCCCCTGCCCCGGGCTTGAGGCTCAGCGCGGCCGAAGAATTCGAGAGAGCGAGTTCTGTCAGCATAGCAGACGCGACCGCGGCCCGAACCCCGCTCAGTGTCCCAGGCCCCAACACTCACCATGACTGCAGCAGCACCGGCTCCGGCCCTCAGACGTGGCAGCTCCTAGCTCCGCCAAACGGCTCACTTCCGGCGCCAGCGGGCAGGAGTTTCCGGGCAGCAACCCACTCCGGCGCACATAAAGGTTCCGCTCCTTCCAGAGGCCGCGCCACGCCCTCCCGTGGCCCCGCCCCTTATCCTTAAGGCTCACGCCCGCTGACTGGGTGGGGTTCTGGTTTCCACGGCAACCCTGACTCCGGGCCACTTGGAATCTGAAGCTCGGGATGGTCGTCCCTCTAGGCCGGTCCTTCCCTTTTCCTGAGATCCATAAATGAAAGAAAGGATTCATAACTACACCTTCACCTGCCTCCAGACGATTCTGTATGCAACGGTCCTTATGAGACATTGTAGGATGATTCATTTTTTGGGGATGAGGGTCGGTAAACTGGCCCGACCCACTACTTCCTTGTTGTTAGTCCCTCCTCAGGGTCCAAGGGTTGGGATGCTGAACCTTGTTACCCCTCCCTCCCCAAGCCACAGGGCCGATGCCTCCAAACTCCCCTTTCCCCAGTCCTGGATCTGTGAGTCTGGCTGATCAGGTGGATCTACCAGACAGGATAGATCACGAGCCAGGTCCTGTAGCGCGAGTCCAGGCCCAACCACCAGTGCCCCCGCCCCTCAGGTCCCTGGCTTTCTGAGGGAGGGAAGCTGAGGGCTCCCAATAAGCACGGCGAGGCTGCTGCACTGCTGGATGGAGACTGGGGGCTCCACTTAGCCACACATGGTCCAGGAGTCTGGGCATTAAGGAGGAGGGTGACTTAGGGTGGCCCTAGGCTCCCTGTAGATAACAGTTTCCTTTCTTGAAAACGGGGTAAGAACTCTAGCTGGAGATGGTTACCGCTTAAGGCAACTCAGGACTTGTACTTCCCTCCAGTGGACTTCAGGACTTGTATTTCTCTCTAAGGGAAAAATATTGCAGGGATGTGTGGTGTGTGTGGGGTGGGGTGGGGTAGGGCAGTGGGGACTGGGATGGAGCAGAGAGCAAAGGGAGGGACCTCTTCAGTCTCCTGATCTTAAAGGGATAGACCCTGGCCTCAGGTCTGTAGCTGCATCACTGATTCACTGGGTGATAAGTTCAAGTCAGTTTTCTCTCCAAGCCTCAATTTCCTGAAGTGGAAAATGGGGATAATGGCATATTAAATAAAATATAAATATAATGCATGGTGGAATAGTTGTTATTTAAAGGAATGCCCTGGCGTAGACATTGAAGATTGGGGATTTGAGACAAGCAATGGAAAAGTATCTTTACTCATTAAGGTATTTGCTGGCAGGCCTGAATGGCATTCTTAATAAAGAGGTTTAGAGTACAGGTTCAAGAAGGAAGCTCTTGGTTTAAATACTGAATTGCCTACTTACTAGTGGGCACACCCTTCACCAAATGGGAATTGTAATAATATATCCTCTGAAGATTGATGAGATTAAATGGATGAAAAACTGGAAGTTGATGGGCCTCAGAAGAGGCTGGGATTTGGGGTGCATGTGTGACTGCATCCCCCCATCCCTCACTCATTGTTGGGGACAGTGTCTTAGTCCGGGCACATTCTCTTTCTCTGCCAATGCTCAGCAGAGGTTTGCAAAGTTCAGACTCTTTGGGTACCATCCTAGTAGGGGATGCTACCTTCATTCTGTGTGCACATCTCCCACCCTAGAACTAAATTAGGCCATTTTTGTGCCTGCTAACCCCCCTGAGTCCCTTTGCCCCTGAATCTTCTCCTCTTCCTCCTGAGGTCCCTTCTCCCAAAGGTCTTGTTCTCTGGGACTATTGGCTATTCCTCATGGAGGGTTAATGGGTGATGGCAGGCTAAGTTTGTCTCTCTCCCGGGTTTTCAGGTATGAGTATAAGCACTTGTTCCAGAAGGTGTGACCTGGTGGAAGAAGAGAGACAGCCCACTGAGCTATGTGCCCTTGGACAAAAAGCCTTTCCCTCCCAGGTACTCAATTTCCCCTGAATTCAACTCCACAGAGGGTGGGGACCCAGCTGTCCTGTGGAAAAAGGCCTTGCGATGTGTACCGTGTCTATGTTTCCATGTGTGCATTTATTGTTATTGCTCAGTATAGTGTTGAAAACGCAGACAAATCCCCTTCATTACAGAGAGCACAAGCCAGAGATACAGAGAAATGAAGAGTGTACAATAAGAGCACAGTCACTTCTCAGCCCTGATTGTCCCAGAGCCCGGGTAGCTTGTGGAACCTGGAGGCAGCACCATTCTCTCACTACTCTGTTACAAAATATGTGCACATGAGAGTTAGCAAAGTGTGGTGACCCCCAAAAGGTCTGGGAGGGAGAGCACCACAGGCATTACAAAACATTCTTAGGGGGGCTGAGAAGGGGAGTCCCAAAGCAGCCTCAAATATCTTGCTTTCAGAGGAGGGGTTGTTGGCTGATGCCCAGGCCTGGCACCCCCTCCCCACACTTGGGAGAGTTGGATAGCTGCATCAAAATCTGGGGAGCTTGATTTGGAACTTGGAAAAGGCCCTGGGATTTTCCACTGTTATCTGATTTAGGCTTCGGCTCTGTAAGACCCCAAAGCTTCAAGAACACCCCCCTCCCACTCCCAAGATCCTCTAGTGGTAGGTCTTCAGAGTGATGGCAGGAGAGAGATTTGGGTGGGAGGCTTGTCAGAGTGCCCCAGGTTGGCAGCCTTCTGTAGGCAGAACAAGAATGGGGCAGGAGGAGTAACAGGGGTGAGAAGGTCCAGGCAAAATTTGCTGCATCCCAAAGGACCTGTCACACCACCTCTGAAAACTCTGAATAAGAGCAAGAGGTGACCACCCCCCAAAAAAATAAAAAATAAAATAGAAACAAAAACCAACAAAATCTGCTTAGGAAAGGGAGATGGGTATAGACATTTCTCCATGATGAGAATTAGTACAGACAACCAGGTCACATATTCTTAGCAAATGGTCTCTCTCCTAGTAAGTGCTGGTAGCTCCAGGTCCGGGGGAGATCTGTTTCTCAGCTGGGCCAGGGGCAGAAGGAGGATCCCCTCCAGTACAACTAAGGTGGGGTGACTCTGGTTCCCAAGGTGAGTTGGATGAGGGCTCGGTGGCTTTTCCTCACAACTCCTGTGCTTAGGGGACAGGTGAAATGATGGGAGGGACACAAGGCTTCTGGCAACTGGCAGGATGCCGTTTTGCTCCTCCTTACATGACACCCTCTCTTTAGTGGTGCTGAGTGGACTGTAACTGCAATGGAGGGAAAATGCTTGCACACTGAATGACAGGGACCCAACTTTGTGGTAGGAAGAGGGCAGGGGTGGAAGTCTTGGCAAAATGTTAAAGTTTACTTGGAGGAGCAGATGGATGAAAATAACCAAGAAATTTCGTAGAAGAGCAAAGCAGGCTTGCCCCACCAGATAATAAAACGTTAAAAGGCTACACTTATCACAACAGTGGGGCTGATGCCAGATGAGACACCCAGAGAAGGGAAAGGAGAGAAATTCCAGAAATAGTCCCAACTCCATGTAAGATGTGGCATTTCAAAAAGATTGGGGAAAAGAGTGGATTATTCAATAACTGGGGTACCCAGGATAAGACAGGGACAGAGGTGTCGCTCCAGAGCCGTCACTGTAATTAGTCTGGTCTCAGAAGCAGGGTGCCCTCCCTCTTATTAGCTCCATACTCCTGTTGGGACAACGGGCCAAGGAGGCAAGAGGCCAAGGGGAGAGGTTGGTAGGAGCAATCTGGACTGCTCCTGACTTAGGGAAAGCTCTGCCTGAGTTTCAGGAGGGAAAATCCACAGTCTCCTCCCTGCCCACTTCCAAAGGTGGGTGACTCTACAGCCCTAGGAATCATGGAATGGGGTTCCCTGCTCTTCTCTAACCTGTCGTGGGAGGCAAGTTGGTGAGTTTAGACCTCAGAACTGAATCAGTTATCTTCTTCTGAGGCCCCTGGAAAAGAAGCTAAGTGGATGGTGCAGACCCAAATTAGGAAAAAAGTATTCATTACGGAGTATACTATACTTACTATGTTCTGTTTGATGTTGTTTTTTGCTATTTTTTTTAACCACAGACATTTTAGAACCACACTGAGGGAGTTAAGAGGAGCCAGTCATCGAAAGCATAACCATTGCATAGTATTAAATGAACAGAGACGGTGAGTTCTTTATTTACAATTATCATCTAGATAAAAAAATTCATAAAAACAGATGAATGGTCATAAATTATTTACCCCCTAATGGGGTGAACTGCCAAACGTACCCCATGCTGCTAGATATAGGACGCAGAGTGCAAGCTTTACGTAGTACAGTGAGATTTGACAAACCAATCATTTCCTCTGTGTGTGGGTGTGTATGCAAGTGTGTGAGTGAGGGGGTATACATGTGAGGGTCCCCCATTCCTGATAGGAAAAGCCCAGCTGGATGTTCTGGGTGGCTTCCTTTGCTCCCTATTCCCAGGCCAGGCCCCCCATTGGAGAAATCTCTCCTGTTCTCCTTGCACCTTGGCTTCAAGTGAACTAGGAGCATGGTGTGCAAGCGAAATGACCCTGGTGTTGTGGAATGAGGTCATGGACACATGATTGGAACAAAGAAGGGGAGGATGGAAAACTTGAGAAAGGAAACTCCAAAAAACACCATGTTCCATGGCTGCCCCATGTTTCATATGTGCAAGTCTTTCCTTCCTCTGCGGGAGGGTGAGGGGCTGGCTTTTGGTGTGTTTGGATCTGAGTCCGATAGCATATCCGAGAGTCTGTCATCCCCTTGAAGGTGTAGTTTCCTCTGCTGGATAAATGCAGAGATATTTCTTTGTGACATTCTGACGATGCTTTCTGGCAAAGACAGTCCTACTGGAAAGCCTTCTTCTCACAGGCAGGGTTAGCCAGGTGGGCTGGGCTGACTTTGGACCCCAAACCCTCAAGTTTCTCTACAGCCATCCAGATGTAGGCCCTCCCAGCTGACTATGGCTCTTTTCCCAAGTGGATCTCCTCTTGTTTGTGGAAGAGTTCTCTGGGCCCGGAGAAGGGAAGGTGCCAGGCTGACACAGAACAGCTCTGGGAAGGGTCAGCGTGAGGAGCGAACTTTGCAAGCGAGGTGGAAAGGGTTTGGTTTTCCTCGAAGCATGGGACATCATCAATCATGGTATTCAAAATGTCTTTTGCACTGTACAAGTTTATGGAAAAAGATCATATGCTGAAAAGTCTCAAAGCAAACTTTGTATTAAATACAAAAGTTCTTTTATGAAAAAAGCTGAGACCCACAAAGTGCTTAGCAGTTAAGAGACTGACATACAATTAAATAAGCTCTTATTAAGTAGGATTACTAGTGCTGATATTGTCTTGGGGGAAAAATAACCACCTTTTCTCATCTGTGATACTGTAGGGTTTCAGAATGGCTTTCTGTCTGGGAAAGCAAGACTTGCTGTTAGAAGGCTACAGTATATATTGTGACTACAGGAAGACAATTTGGTTTAAAAATCACACTGAATACATCTCAATATACACATCATAAAGTTCATTCGGATCTAAATAGTGCAGAGAAAAAGGCTATTCTTTTTGGAAAATAAAAATAAAAAGCAATATGCCAACAGTTCATATGCTGCCATTTATCAGGAAATAAACCTCTAAATTCCTAACTAAAAAAAAAATCAACACAATAGCATTTATAATATTTCAACACTACCTCAATCTCTATACAGACAGTGTCAAAGGGAACCTAATTTTGAAATGCTCTTAGTAAACTCAAGTGAGCTTCATTGAGAGAAAAGTCTTCAACAAATGCTTTGTGGGCCCTGCCATCCTTGGGCTGGGATGGTCGTCGGTGTTGCAGACCCAAAGAAGCCTTCTCTCTTCCTCTCCCTTCGTCTACAGAGCAAGTTGTGGGACCCGCTGTACGAGTCCTTGGTTGCATTTGGCTTCTGTCTGAGCTCCTGCGGTAGTGATGTCATTGAACGGAAATAGCAGGCAAAAATCAGAGCATGGCTATCGTAAAATATCAAGGATGCAATCCAGGAGAAGTGTCTGTTGGGCCGAGCTGTTTTCATAGCATCTCAGCTACCCACTGTCCTTAAACCGTACAAATAGCCAAAGACATTATCTACAGGTTTGTAAACAAATTACATTCTTCTTTTGGGACATAAATAAGTTAAAATAGAGCAATTTAAGCTGAAACAAGGCAACATGCCGGCAAAGAAACTTTATATATCCATGTATATATATGTATATATATATGTATATATATATATGTATATATATCTACCTATCTATATGGACGTATACGGTCTTGGAGAAGTATACGTTGATATAGATACAAAGAAATGGATATAACCTCATGAGTGTCTATGAAGTTCTTCAGTTCCGTTGGTGGAGATCTACCAGGCGAGTTGATCTCTGCAATTCCCAAAAGTTATTAAATTAATCTTTACAACTGAGACCATGCTGTGCAAGCATTTCAAAAACTCACAGACCAGTGGATTGGATAAATAGTCTCAGAAAAGAGTCTGTTTGCAGTTCCCGCCTAAGAAAACAAACAAACAAACAAAAGACCCTCCCCAACCCCCCCCAAAACCAAACAAGGGGAGGACCGGAAGTGTGCAGTACATTCATGCAGGGGACGTGGTGGCCGGTCCATGTGTGGGCGGGAGCCAGGAAGGGCATGTTTCAGGCAAATCGCTCACTCCCGTAAGCCCCCCGTAGAGATCCCACCCCTTGCCTCCAAGTGAAAAAGAGTTCAAACAGCATGGCAGCCAAAGAAAAGGGTCTGTTGGGCAGGAACATTGGTTTTTCTCTCCAGTGTTCGGTTTTCTGTTGTTGCTCGTTGCTGCTTGGTGATTTGGGTGCCCGGGTGTGTGTGCGCGCCCGCAAGGCAGGCGGTGGCGGGGTCCGTGAGGGCGGGCAGGCGGGCGACAGGGGGTTCCTCAGCTAAAGTGACGTCTCCAGGCTGTGGATGGGGCTCCCTGGACTTGAAGAGGTAGCTGATTTGCTTGTGTCGGTCGTCAGGTTGATCCCGCTGTCGATGGCGCTGTTGTTCTTATTGAGCGATGACGGCGGGCTCGAGTTCTGCTTGAGTGCAGCATCTTCTTCCAGGTCGGTGTCGTCGATGAGGGGAATGTGGGGCTGTGAATCTTCGATCCGGAATTCGGGATGAGCCATGAAATTATGGATGGAGGTTCGAGACTCAGGCTTTTCTAAACCTTCATAGAGAGAGCTACGGAACGCCTTCACCACGCGGATCTGCAAAGGAAGCACAGGGGTCAGAGGCAGCGTCTGTGAGGGGCCGCGGCCAGGCTTGGGGGCTTGGAGTGACCGGGACAGGTGGGAGAAGCGTTAGGGCACCGCAGGCGGCTGGAGTCCACAGTCGCTGGGCGTTATGAGCACCGACAGGACAGGGGAGAACAGGAATGTGAGAGGAGGCTCAGGTTATATGCACTTGTGAGGGGTTTTGTTGTCGTCGTTGTTTTTAAATTGCTGTGGTTTGGGTCAGAACCACAAAATAAGAGACAGGAAGAGTCATCAAGCACCATCAAAGAGATGATGGAAGGCAGTGGTTAAAGAAAGCATGGTCCACTCCGGTGGGCACCCAGACCTAGTGAGAGACTGAGCCTTGTTAATTTTAAAGCAGAGGTTCAACCATGCAGAAGGGGGAATAGGGCCAGGTGGGAATAAAGGAGGAAGGAGGAGAGGCTACATATATATTTTTTAAATTCATCTTTAAAAAAACCACACACAGTTAAGAAACCAAACAACATGGAACAGATTATGCAGCACAAACAGAAAAGGAACAGAAACAAGAGGAGGTTGGGTGAGCTGGGATGAAAGGAGACACACGAGGGCCAAACAGAGAATGAGAACATCAAACCAAAGGCAGCAAAGCAAACCAAAGCCAACTCAGGGCTTTCTGAGGTGCAGAGTGGGGGCAGCCAAAAAGCATGGAGGAGCTGGCAGACGGACTATAGTTGGGGACAGGGAGCATGCCAGGCGGCAGGGTCAGGAACCACACAGCACACGCAGACGGGCACACGGCTGCACTTGGAAGCCTGGACAATGTGAATGGAGGGCGTTGGTACCCAATGTTTCTTTCTTTCATGCATTTGGGAGGTAAACACTCGAGTATAGACTCAAAACCTTGGCCAATCATTGGAGCTTGCTTTGGGGGTCCCTTATTCCTGGGGGTGGTTTGTTTATTTCTTTGTCTGTGCTTTGAAAACACAAAACCAAAAAATGAGGCTGGAATCAAATGGCCAAATTCATCCCCAAGTGGAGAATTCTGGGGGATGTTGAACTGAGAGCCACAAAACAGCCAGTTCTTTGGTTTTCTGCATCTCAGTTGTGAACCACACATCCTGGGGCCTCAGTTTCCTCCTCTGAAGAATGGAAGGAGGTTGGGTACTGAGTCTTCCAGGATGGTGGAAAGAGTACTGGACTTGGAGTCAGGAAGAACTGAGTTTGAGTGCTGGATCAAGCGGAACTTCTGGTGCCAAGATCTTGGGCAACCTACACCACTTCTCTGGTTGTTGTCTGCCCTGCCTCATGGGTGCAGAGGGACAGGACCCTCAGTCTGAAGAGGTGTCCCTTCTCTGGACTCCTGGGAGGGGAGCCATGCTTCTCATCTCAAGGAGCAGATGGGACTGCTGGCAAAGGCGCCTCCTCCTCTCTTTCTACCCCAACTCAGAACGGAGTCAGTGACGGGGAAAACAAGGCGGCCTTCACACCTCCAGGGAGGCAGAACTCAGGCAGTCGGCCCTGTGCCTGAGACTGAGTGCCATGACCTTCCCACACCCAGGCCTGGGGGAGGCAGAGGACAGGACAAGACGGTTGAGGGGAGGCCCTGATAGACCCAGGATTTGTGGAGCTCTCAGCTAAGCCCAGGGATAGGTCATTTGTGGGATACCGGTGGGGAAAGCCTGTTCCCTGGAAGTGAATTTTGTAGATGTCTATGACTGGAGACTATAAGTGTTATAGTTCGGGATTTGTTTGTTTGGGGGCAGGATGGGGATGGGAGGGGGGTTTCTCTCTCAGCCATCACTTTCTAGTGCTGACTTTGCCTTGTCTTCCAAAAAACATAACTTTCCCTTCTCCTTATTCTGTGCTAGGGACTGGGGAATTCAGGAAGAGCCGCTTGGTGGAACTGTGCTTCAGATGAGAGCCAACTACTGCCAAACAAGAGCCAGTAGCCTCCTTGCCTTTGTGCTGGTGCTCTGGGATGACCCTTTTGACTGCCCCAAGATCTCTCCCCCGCTGGCTTCCCTATTGGTGGCTCTGTAGAGGTGACTGATATTCTGATCTCCTGACGAGTGGGCCACCACAACTTTGATTAAGTGGAAAAAAGAAAAAGTGTTGCAAGCCTCAGTTTTCTCATCTGTAAACTGGGAATAATGACCCTGACGGAGCAGTCTTGTGCTCAGGGTGTTCTGAGACTGGGTTCCAATCAGATGACAGCTGGAGTGCCTGCTGGGGGGCGGGGCAGGGAATGGTGGCAGGACCCTGTCAGGTGACTGACAACGCAGAGGGAAAGACACACAATGAGATGCAGGCCCCTCCGCCCTCCCCCTGGCATGGAGACGACAGAAAGAATGAACTGCTCTGGACAAGACTGCAGGGACAACACTTTTCGGGACACCCTGCCACAGCCAAGTGTCCACTTCGGTTCTCTCCACGGCTGAAACGGAAAAATACATGGGAAGGAAAAAGAAAAAAAAAAAACCTCTTCCAGTTCCCCTCCCCGCCTACCCTAAAGAGGAGCTAGTCTTTGTCATGAGCTACATTTGGGCATGGGGTGAGGGGAAAGAGAGGAAGGTGCCCAGTTTGTGGGATTTACGACATTTTGTTTCATCAGCACAGAGGCAGCAGGGAGACCCAGGCCTGTGGTCAGAGACTCTGGGGAGATGCATTAGCACCGGTCTGGGATGGGTCAGATATACTCGAATGTTTACCCGGCTTCAAGGAAGCCCCGAATCTGGGATTGATTCACATTCATTTCAGGCTCAAGGTTAAAGACTCACAACCTCTTTTAATTTCACTCTCTCTTGCTGAACTCTGTGTCCAGGGTTCTCTAGCCCTCTAGGGAAACAAACACATGGAATATTCAGACAGCAGAGAGTTCTAGGGCACCCCCCGCCTCCCAGAAGCAAGCCATTTCCTCTCCAACCCAAGGCTGCACTAAATTAGTCACCAAAATGTTGAGAACTCCAGCTTTCTTTCCTTTCCTTCCCTTTCTTTTCTCCCCACTAAGGGAGGCCAATTCCCTGCCCTAGCTGTCCTCAGAACCAGGGATCTGAAGGGGAACTGGGAGCAGGAGATGCCCTGACTAGTGGGGTACAGCGTGCAGAAAAGCGGCTGGGTCCTGGGTCACAGTTCTGATGCTCTCTGCTTGGTTGGTTCAGATGAGTAGGATTTTCACTGATGACTGTGGAGCGTGCTACAGACTCACGGTCTGAAACCAGAGATGGTTTGAGACAGATTAGGAATTTGAGGGGAATAAGAAAGAGGGGCTCTGTGACCTGGCCTTGGATCAAAGAGTCGAATGATAACATCAACCTTCATGGTGGGAAGGTTCCCTTCTAGCAGATCTTGTCTTCTAAACCATGAAGGACTGGCTCCTTTCCACCTCCTTCTAAAGGTGAGGTCATGGGCACTGGTTCCTGAATGGAAATTCAACCTATGTGGATTCAAGGTCTGTGGGCTTGTCTGGGAAGTGGTGTGGGGTGGCGGGAAAAAGTAGGGACTTTGGAGTTGGTCCTCTCACTGTTCGCTTGCTGTGTGGTCTTGGCTGAGCTGACTCACTTCTCTGGTCCTCAGTGTCTCTCTGTTATGTATGCTGATAGAGCCTTCCTTCCTCCTATTTTGGTTGTGAGGCATACATGAGTTAAAAGATTTGGGGAACAGCTTTGGAAAATGTAGAATGAAGCTCAAATTGGAGCCTTAGGGGTGTGTCATTAAGTTTCTGGGAAGAAAACAAACTTGGTTTTGAGTAAGTCAGAGACAGTAAGAAGAGAAAAGCAAAGAAAATGAACTAGAGTCCCCTTCTGAACGTCAGCTCCAAGCACACCCTGCCCTGTCTCGGGTGACCTGTGGTCAACCGCTGAGAACTCAGTGCTAATTGAGGGGACAGCAGTTTGACTCCTTCCAGAGCCAACAACCTCCAGGGATTTTCTCCTTGGCTCTGGCATGCACCTGGCCACCCTCCTCTGCTGGAGGACCCCCAAGATGAGACACCGCTTAGAGGAGGCTCAGGGAGGCAGCCCACCTCTCCATCCCTTCCTATCTGGGGCCACCTGCTTTACACCTTCCCTGTGGGAAGAAAGCATTTGGGCTTCTGCAGGGGCCTTGCCAGGTGGCTAGAGGGCCCTCAGACTTCTCAGGGACTAGAAGGTGTGACATTTGTCAGAGCAACAATTCAAGTAAAGGAGGAACTGGGTGTGTGTGTGGGGGAGGTATTTACTTAGAGTTTGCATTTGAATGTGTTGACCAAAGTGCAAACATGGAAACCACAGAGGTTGTGATCCCCTTTGGGAACTAGTGCCCTTGGGCAGGAGGTTGGTCAGGCTCCCTTTGAGATCACATTCCGAAGAAAGGATCCCAGAGGGATCCAGAATTCCAGCCTGACTTCTATGATAGATGACGGGAATGTGGAACTCTTCAAGAAGCAGAATTCACAGGGGAAAGGCAAGATGTTGGGAGGATGACAGAATCATGCCTGACCAACTTCCCTGATTCCTCTGAGAGAAGGAAGGGTCAGAGGCATGCACCATTAAGTCAGCTTTTGGGAAGCCTTTGCCGAGGCTCTATTTCAAAGGTGGTTCAAAAGCTGGTGTCCCCAAGTAGTCAAGGGGGAAAATCTGGCTTGGAAGGAGACTGGCTCAGAGATAGGAAGTGAAGTGTAGGCATAAATGGGCGCTTCCCTGAAGGGAGAAGTGTTGGGCCTTAGCGGCTGGCTTTATAAAAGGCAAGAATGAAATCACCAAGTTTCGGAATGGCTGAGCTCTTCCTTCTAGATCGTAAGAGCCAAGATGAGGGGCTAAACCAAGGAAAGACTCTTACAAGCCGCAAAGGCACCAAGGAATGTCCAAGGGGCTCTGTCATGGCCAGCGTGAAGCTCCACACTTGAGGAAAGAGGCTGAACCAGGATGGACTAAGAGCTGGGCTTTCACCCAGCAGCCAGATTCCCTGTGGTCAGACCCAGCCAGAAGGATGCAGGAATCGCAGGGAGGGCTGGCAGGAGTCAAAAGAAATGCCTTCTTCCCCTGGTGCATCTCTGAGTTGGGACACTTTTGGCAAGGTGAGAACTAAGCTGATTCAGGAGTAGAAAGATTGGTGGGATGAGGGCAGCCCCTCACCCTCACCCACATGAGGACTCTATCTCTGGGGGAGGGATGGGCTCTGAGAAAGCCTGGCAGTGATTTCCCCATGAACAGTACCTCATAGTAACGTGACTCTGATACCATCTGCTCAAATAAGCCTCCATTTCACCTGGGCTTGTCTGGCCTCCCCAACATTGTGTTTTTGTGCCAATGAATGAACGTTGTGGGGCTTTTCCTCGCTTCTCTCCATCCTTCCTGCCATCTTGCATACCTGGCAGGACTAGGAGATTGCACCTACAGAAAAGTCACGGGACGGGAGCACAGGCCATCAACAGGCTCTTTGTGGCGTGTACCTCCTGCCAGACGGGCTAAGACAGAAGGGTTAGCACGCAGCACACCGTGCTTTGCTGCTTGGCTGCAGGGGATGTGTGTTGTGTGCGTTTTGCTTTTTGGTGGGAGTGCAGGCACTTTATAAGGTATCAAGATAGGAGAACTGGGGCCTTATTTCTCATCAAAGAAACCCTGAGGGCTGAGTGAGTGAACAAAAACACCATGCCAATCTGAGGAGACCAGAACTAGAGGGCTCTCTTGCAGTTTGGTAGGCCTAATGGGAGACCAGGTCAGGGAGGCAGGTGGCAAGTGGGGACTTCTTATTCCCTTGGGGGGTAGGGGGGAGCTGAAGCCAGGGAGAGGCAGAGGAAAGAGGTAGACAAAGCCAGAGATGAGAGACCCAGGTCAGAAGGGATCAGCTTAGCAGGAGGGAAGGGTAAAGGAGGGGACAGAGTCCCAGGCTAGCCCTCAGATAAGGAAGGGCAACCAGTGAGGGTTAGACCAGATCCCTCAGGGCCTGCTGCCCCAGCCAAGATGTGGGGCTTGGCCCAGTATTTCTACCGGAGGCCAAGCTGAATGGATCAGGAGCCTTGTCCCTTCCATGGAGGGGCCAGAATTTCAGCAAAGCTCCAATGCCTGCTGTAGGGCAAAGTGTTTATCAGGCAGCCAGTGCACTCAGATGAGCAAGGGAAGGAACTATGGGGAAAGGGGGAGGGGCTTCCAGGCCAGGAACTCCATGGTAGCCTGGGACCCCTCCCTGACTGTGACCTCTGACCTACAGTGATCCCTTGGCTCAACTATCCCCCTGGACCATGACCCCCTTCACTGACCACCTGGGATTCCCTGAATGACGTGTATCCTCTCCCAACTGTGACTGACTGCTCCCCCGAGAGCCTTCTACCTCTTGACCGTTGCTTGACTTTCACTGCAAAACTGTGACCACTTCTGACCTTCTTTGGTTGTTCCTGACCAAGTGTGACCCTACACTGGGACACTCAGTGCTCCCTCACTGACTGCTCCCCACTGACCGCTGGCACCCTGTGACGGGTTGGGAGTGTTTGGTCACTGAAATCTTGACCAACAGCAATCCTCTGACCAAATAAAACTTTCTGACCAATTGTGACCCTCAGGACCCTCAACTGGGTGGCCGTAACCCCCGGCTCTGACCCCTTGATGGATCTGACCTCAGACTGATTCTGACCCCTGATGAACTGCGACCCCGTGGCTGGCCTAGGATCTCCTAACCACCCCTGACTCTCCTAACCGTGGCCGGCTGTCCCCATGGCCTGCGGTGCCCCTGCCCCTGCCCGCCTGCCCGCCCGGGAGCTGGCGCCCGTGGTGCCGGAGGTGGGAAGGAGTCACACTCACGCCCAGCTGCAGCAGGAGGAAGGCTGGTCGGAGAGGAAAGAGCATTGGACAACGACACGCGACTAGGACTAGAGAGATTGGCTACGTCCTGGCTCTGGCTGGTGACGGAGGACTGTCTCCGGAGGGCCCCCTGAAAGGAGGCCCCGCTCTTGAAAGTATTGACTACTTCAATCTGCAACGGAGGAGAGAACGAGACAAGTTGCGAAAAGAACGGACACGACAGCTACACAACTGACAGGCGCAACGTCACGAGAACAGCTGCAGCCACGGCGATGACAACATCACTTAAATAAAAACAAAAAAATACCAGACACACTCCAAGCCTCTGAAAGATGTTTGCTCAACTCTGGGCCCATCTGCAGGCCCCAGGGCCCCAGGGAGAACACGAGCTCTGGCCTTGTCTTACACTAGCTGGTTCAGAGACCAATTGGCTGAGCCTGGGGGATAGGGGGTGGGAAATGTGGAGTCTGGAGGTGAGACAGTGGGTGTTCAGCCTCCCTTGGGGCCTGGAATGGACAGAGTCTCGCCCAAGTCCTGCTCTGCCACTTACGAGCTAGGTGATCTTGGGCAAGTCCCTGCTGAGTCCAGTTTCCCATCCTAGGAGAGGGGCCGTGCTACCTAGCTGGCAGGGTATCCGTAAATCTCGCAGAGACCCTGGCTCGTGCGAGTGCTCAGGAAGAACCAAGCAGGCAGGAGCTTGTTGCCTGCTCCAGAACCAGTCCACAGGAAGTGGGGTCCCCGGCCTGGGCCCCGCAGCTCTGGGTCTGAAATCCGTCCTGCTTCAGCCCAGCTGGGCCGCCTCGGACAGAAAGACTCCTTTCCCCCGAACCTCAGTTACCTCTGAAAATGGGGAGCTGCACCTACCTCTCAGGGGGCTATGGAAGTCAAAGGAGATAGTGTTTGGGGCAGTGTACTGTGGAGAGTGAAGCCACACAGGGGATATTATTATGTTACATAGAACAGGAGGACCAGGTGAGGGGGGTGGCCCAGTCTTAGTCCTGCTCCTTCCCGTGGGAAAGCGAGCAGCTAGGGGCAGCCCCCTGCCCTCTGCCTGGCCCCTCTCTCTGCTGTGTAGGAGCTCCAGGCTTTGCCTTCTGGGAGGCATACCCTGTGCAGGCTGGTGAGGGGGGGCTGGTGGACCAGACAGGCAGAGACACCCCCTCCTCTGACCCCAAAGATGAAGGCCAGAGGCTTTCCCAGGGTAGGAGGCTGAGGGCCAGACTGAAATCAGGAGCCCTCAGACGGGGCCTGCCCTGTTCCCAACACTCTCCCTGCCTCCGTCCCAGCCCGGATGGATGCGTGTGAGTGGGACATGGGGTGGCATGGGGTGTCAGGGGCGTGTGGGCACAGAGCTTCCAGATCCAGCTCTCCCAGGTGGTCTCTCTTAGTTTTGTGGTCACCTCTGCCCCTCACTTCCGGGGCCATGAAAGCATGCGGTGAACAACTGGCTTCAAGGCCTGCATGAGAATGTGTGACCTGTGAGTGTGTATGTGTGTGAGATGCATGGTTACACCCACAGACCCCAAGGCAGCCCTGCAGTCTGTGCTGGAGGAAAGCCCACCTCTGGCTGCATGTGTGCACCTGCCATGCGCGTATGTCTGTTTGTGGTCCACGGGACAGCCCAGCTACCCTGAGTGGGTAGGAGAAGACTGGAAGGCCCTTGGGCAGGGAGAGGTTGTGTGTAATTGTGGAAAGTGCCAGCACCCAACCGGGCTGATCCCCCGGCCCTGCAGAATCAGGGCAGACTCGGGCCTGAGGCTTCAGGCAAGGCAAGTGAACCAGCTTGCTCGGCCCGTCCCTGCAGCTCTGCCCACCATCCCCCCACCCCCAGCAATCCCCACCTGATCCCTCCCCTCGGTTTCCTCTTAGAGAACTCCCCTTGAAACCCTCAGTGGGTGTGACACCCCTCTGTCCCTCTGCCCTCCAGGCTGAGAGGGCAGATGGAACATTCCTGGGGAGGACGCTCTGATTCTCTGGCTGCCACCTGAGAGCGTGGGTGAGATGGTGGGGCCTGAGTGGGGCCTGTGGGAGGGGCCCGCCAAATCCCTGCCCCAGGCTCTCTCTGTGGCCTGGGCCTGGGCCTGGGGGTTGGTGTGGGGTACCTGCCATCACCCGGACAGGACGGCCACCTCCCTTGGTGCCTGCCCCCGACCTGCCTGGCCCGGCCTGGCTCCTGTACCTGGGTCTGGATCCGGTTCAGGCCGCGGAACCACAGGATCTGGCCCCGCCGCAGCTCCCTCTCGGCGTGATCTATCTCCTCCACATCCTCGTTGAGCTCCTCCTCGGGGATCTCCTCCTTCTGCGTGAGCCTCCCTGCCTCCTTGAGGAACTTGAGTCTGCTGGTCGGGATGGTGGCGATGACCTGGAAGGGACCCAGGGGTCAGGGTGACGGAGGCTGCCCCCTCAGTCGGCCTTCTGGACAATGTGCCATCTCCCCTCTAGCTCATTCCCACCTCGCCTTCCTCTCCTTCCCTGCTTCTTCTTTTATCCAGTTATCTACTCACCTGTTCAATTCACTCTCTAACTTATGGCACCCATTTCTCAACCCACTCAATCCTAACATTTCTTGTGAATTTGCTTTTCAATTCATGCATGCACCCATTCGCTCATCTAGAGTCAGTGGGACAGAGGTGAAAAGCTTGGGCTTTAGGCATTGAACAGATAGGCCTCTGAAACACCCAGACTTTACTGGTGGTGTAATAACCTTGGGCAAGTCATTAACCTCTCAGAGCTAAGGTTCCCCCCTCTGTAAAGTTGGGGGCAAGTCTCAGGGTGGTGGGATAATGTGTGTCAGTTGCTGTGCATTCTTTGACATGTGGCCTCCCTCCTGAGGTCCTGGGGTACCCAAGCCTGGGAACAGGGGCTCAGAGCCAGGGTCCCCAGGGGGGCAGCCAATCCAATTGGACTCTGGCAGTGGTTTGTCCTGGGGAAACATACCTTCATCCTCACTTCCCTCAAAGGGCTTGACCATGGGGCCATGGCCTGAGAGGCAGGGCCTGTAGTGAGGCAGAGGCAGTGGATGTCAGAGGCCTTTTACATCTCTTGTAGGGACAGACAGGGGCTGGCCTGAACACTCTGGGGGTTCCCTGGGAGTTTAAGGTCAGCAAAGCCCATAAACATTGTCCTTAGTCATTCAGAGTTGGGCTCCCCAAGACATGGAGGGCTCCCGAGAGCTCTGTTGAGGGCATGGGCTGTCTGCTCCCATTGGGGGTCCAGTGGGATAAAGATGGACTGGCCTCGAGGGTGCCCAAGAATTGTTGTTGCTAAGTCAAATGTAGTTTAGCAGCTCTTCAGAGACGCTCCAAAGTTTAAAGAAGGTCCTTTTGGATGGAAGTAAACCCTCTTCTTTATAGTCTAGTTAATTCTGCCAAGCTATAGCTTCCCACTCTAGCCTGGGAAGAGCCTGCAGGCACATGGAGGTCCCCACTGCCTGGCCAGCTGAGCCCCTCAGGAAGAAGGGCCCTGTGGCCCGGGATCCAGCTCTGGGCACTTCCCACAATGCTGCTGCCTGTGTCAGCTGCCTCTGAGATGCAAGTCACCAGAAGTGCGATGGGGGTGGGGAGTGGGGGCTGGAACTTGGCAAAAGTAGGGAAGGCAACCTGGTGGGAGAATGTTTTGGAGTCCAAACTGGAAGAGCTGCTCGAGATCCTCTGGCCAAGCATTCCCCAAAGCTGGGAAGGATCTCAGATGGCTGCAGACACAGCACGAAACTGGCAGTTAGTCCCTCTTGTGCTCCCTTCCAGCCTTCTGGCTGGGTGAAGGAAGAGTCTCTGCTTGGTGTCAGCAGGTCTTAAACACCTTCACACCACGTCCTAAACTCCCTTTCAACAGAAAACATGCTTCAGGATTGGAGGCTTGGCAGGCAATGGCATCTAGCTAGAGTTTAATAACATCGTCCTCATTAGATTTATTTTTTTGTTAGCTTCTATTTTTGACAGGTTGTGCCACTTTGGATGTATTATGTTCCCCAAAATGCCATGTTCTTTGATGCAATCTTGTGGTGGCAGTCATATTAGTGTTGATTAGGTTGGAATCCTTTGATTGAGTGTTTCCATGGAGATGTGACTCAATCAACTGTGAGTGACATGTCTGATTGGATAATTTCCATGGAGGTGTAGACCCTGAATGGGTGAGTCTTGATTTAATTACTGGAGCCCTATAAAATATCTCACAAACAGAAGGACCTCAGAATAGCTACAGCTGAGACAGACATTTTGAAGACGGCCATTGAAAGCTGATTCTTTGGAGAATCCCATTTTAAATCATAACCTGGGAGCAAGCAGACACCAGCCACGTGCCTTCCCAGCTAACAGGTTTTCCAGATGCCAATGGCCTTTCTCCAGTGAAGGTACCCTATTGTGGATGCCTTACCTTGTACACTTTATGGCCTTAAGACTGTAACTTTGTAACCAAATAAAACCCCTTTTATAAAAGCCAGTCCATTTCTGGTATTTTGCATAACTGCAGCATTAGCAAACTGGAACAGAGATGATACTGATTTTCCAATTATGTTAGTGATAAAAAGTTGTCTCTTAAAATAAATGTAAATTAAGAAAAATACTGATGTGATTAAAAGAGAGGATTAAGCAAATAGCAGCAGAAGGGGCACAAAGTTATCTAATGGTGGGACCCAAATGACCACTGTTAGGGACCCGGCCCAATCCCCACTGCTTAGATGCCCAGAGATGGGGAGGGCCTTGCCCCAGGTCAGAGAGCCGGCCCAGGGCAGAGCCAGGACCCATTTCTGGGACTCCTGCATTCCCAGTCCGGGCTCTTGCCTTCCCCTGCCAAGATGCCTCTCCTGCAGCCCACCTGGAACTTACCTGGCCCCAGACGAGCTCTCCTAACCCGATGAATATGCACCACATCCACTGGTCCAGCTGCAGCGGAGAGCAGCTGAACGGCTTCCCCCCAAACTGCACAATCACTATCTGGAGGTCAGATGGGGGTAAGGAGAGACAGAGAGACAGGCAGTCAGGGCCCAGTGCAGAGGTCTGGGGCTCTCAGGCACTGCCCACCCCAGCCCAGATCAGGACAGGGGGTGCCTGGCTACCTGGATGGCGAATGTGCCCAGCACGATGGTGCAGAAGATAGGATTCCGGAAGATGCCGTCGAAGACGTTGCGCTCGCCGTGGATCTTGCGGGCGTTAATCTCGTTGAAGAGCTGCATCATGACGAAGGTGTTGAAGATGATGGTGTAGTGCTCCGAGGGCGGGGAGTGCAGGGGTGCGTTCCTCCCGCTGTCGATCTGGAACATCTTCTCGCCTGCCAAGCCGAGAGGGCGGGGGCTGCGCTGAGGGCCGTGGCTGGGGGAGGCGCCCGGCCCTTGGTGAGCAGCAGGGGGCACCGCCGAGACCTGGAGGCACGCTCTGGACATCGGGTGGTTGGTGAGTGTGAGTACAAAGTTAACACACCGCTTTCTCCTCTACGGGAGAAAGCCCGTTTAGGTAGCTTTCTCCCACTTTTCTGTGGAAATCTGATCAAGGGGAACGCCCATTGTGTGCGGGTAACATTGCTTTAAAGTGACCCTTGGTTGGTAAACTCATCTAGACTGGGAGCACCAGGCATGAACTTGGCGTCCCTGGTGGGAGGCCATAACTTCAGGCTCCCCGGAGACGCTGATTCTTCTGAGTGTGTTTTGTTTAGACCTCTGGAAACTATGCTCACGGGGCTGTTAGAGGAGAGAGGGATTCCTGGAGCTTGGGGCTTCCTTTACACCTGGCTGTCCTGGGTGGGCTGGCGAGTGGGAGAAGTGCGGGAGAACAGCCCCAGCCTGCTGTGGGGACCCCTGCTGGGAGGCTGCGTTCCTGATTTGCACCCTCCTGCAAAGCTGAGGGAACCAGGTTCAGGAGGGCTGGCTGCGTCTTCCTTCTGGGGGATGTCCAAGCTGAACTCAAGATTACCGGGAGTAGCCAGGAAGTAAGCAGCAACCCCGTCCTCCCATCCTGGCCACGCCCCCACCGACCCCGCCCCCTCTCTCGGCCCCACCCAACAGCTTCCTCTGGGGTCTGTCCTGGTTTTGCACTCCCAGGCCTTCCTCCAAGGCTTTCTAAGATCACCTTTATGAGAGTCCTGCCAACATGTCATCTTCAAAGTTTATGGGAAAGGACGACCTTCCCCTAGCTCTGCTCTGGGCTTTGAGGCAAGTGCTTCTTGGCAGGAAAGCCCAGCTTGCGGAGCTTGTTCCAGGCTGGGGACTCTGCACTGGCCCTGACTTGCTGTGCATGACCACGGATGGGCCATTTCCCTCTCTGAGCCTCATTTATAATCAGGGAAATGGCCTCACAGAGTGGTTCTGAGATTTAAATGAGGTAGCTTAAACCAAAGCATGGTGGAAATAGTTGACAATTATGCAGTTGTAAGTCTGTGAGAATGCCTTCCATGGGGCATGGATAAGGGGCTGGCAGGGGTCCAAGCCTCAGGGTCCTCATGGCTCATATGAGGCACATCTAATAAGCCCCTGGATATTGCCTTACAAACTGTGTCCTCAGTACTGGGAGCTATGATTGTTAGTGAAGAAAGTACTGGCTTTGGAGGCTGCTGGACCTGGGATGGGGGCCCTGGCTCTGCCAGAGACTCACTGTGTGACCTTGAGCAAGTTACTCTACCTCCCTGGGCCTCAGTCTCCTCATTGGCAAAACAGGAATGTGGATGTGGACCCAGGATGCTGGGTCTGGGGCCTGGCATGCCCAGAAGGTGGTACCCCTGCCACAGAGGGGGACTCACCCACAAAGAGCAGGGTGAAGATGAGGGTGAGCTGGTAGACAGCGTGGCCCAGGATGTTCTTCATCATGGTGCGCGAGATGAGCGGCTTGTTGCGGCCGTAGGGCTTCCTCAGGAGCAGCGTCTCGGTGGGTGGCTCAGTGGCCAGCGCCAGGGAGGCAAACGTGTCCATGATGAGGTTCACCCAGAGCATCTGCACGGCCTTCAGAGGGGAGTCCTGGGGACAGCAGCCCGTGGAGAGGGCTGTCACAGGGCAGAGCCAGGCCCACCTGCTGCTGTGAAGTGCTGGGCATAGAGCTTGTGGCAGGGTGGAGGGGTTTCAGGGAATTCCTGCTAGAGGCTGCAAGGCTGCCTGTGCCCCTGGGGGCCCTCAGCTGACCTGCCCCTTGGGTTCTTGGGCAGGTCCAGACCAGGTTTGCTGAGGCCTTCTCTGGAGATCAGCCCAGACCTGCCCACAGCAGCCCCATCTTCTCCAAGGAAAACACTGAGTGCCCCAGGCTCGATGGCCACCAGTCCCTGCACACCAGTAAATTTAGCCTCATCCCTGTCATATTCCCTTCTCTCTAGCTTCTGTGGCTGGGTCTTTCCTCCTGGATAAAGCCAAGGCCTCCCCACAGCCTCCAGCACAGGCCCCACCAATCAGCCCCTGTCTCCTTGACTTCCCTCTGCCCCCTCCCTGCTGCCCCTTTCAACTATCCATGGGTCTTCTACCCTGCAGTTAACTTCAAGGATCCCTGTCCCCTTCATGCTACCACCCAATATTTCCTCTCCTATCATCCCACTTTACCTTAAAAAATCACTGTGTGCTTCCATGATTCCAAAAACAATATATTTTCAAGGTAGCAAATTTTGGCAAGTAAGAAATAGCCAAAGAATGATCAAAGATCAATGATCTCACACTTAAAAGATTACCACCGTCAACATTTTGGTGTGTCTCCTTCCACGCCTCTCTCTTTGCTAAGACTAGGAATCATACTATTCATATTGTTCTGGGGACATATATCACTTCAACTAAAGTGAATGAACTGAATTGCTTGCTCCCCTCCTTCTTCACACCCTCCCATATGCCTTGCCCATGGCAGCCTGGCTTTGCCCTCACTGAGCTCCCACAATGCCTTTCTCCAAGGCCAACAGGGAACTTCTTGTCACAAATTGTGGGAAACATTTTTCAGCCTCACTGACCTCATCACCATGTTTGGCCACTGCCTCCTTCTTGCACTCCTGACCCCTCACACTCTCCTGATCTTCCCCACTTCCTCTGAATACCCCTTGTCTATCTCCTTCAGGGGCTCCCCTTCTCCTACCTTTGAAATCTGTGCTCCCATGGCCCCTTCTTTGGTCCCTGTTCTTTTTATCTCCACATCCATCTCCCTGGCTTCTGGTACCCACCTACCTCCTGCGACTCTCACATCACTCTCCATCCCAGATGTCTCCTTATGGCTTTGGCCTTATTCACCCTGTGGACCTTGGAACACCTCCTCCAGGAAGCCCACATATTCTGCAAGCTGAACAGCCTGACTGAGCTGCAACTACTCCCCTCTATCCCCTCTCCCAGTGTGGCTCCCAAGACTGTCTGTGCCTGTGCCCCACACACTCACTTGCTGAGTCCTGCTCATCCCTCCTCCTAGACATTTATCATAGCCCCTCCTCCTTGCCATGTCCCCCACCTCTGCCCTGGCTTAGCCATGTTCCTCATCCCCCAGGCTCACTGCCCATTGGCCTTCTCTGATTGCAGGTTCACCTGCTCAAAACCTTTCAGTGCCCACACCATCCCCTGCTCCCAGGGTCATGTCCCCCATCTCCCATCCAAGGCCTGCATAACTCAGTCTAAGACCTCAGGCAAACTGATACTCAGCTGGGAACTCATTTTCCCCATCTGGTCTGAGTTGGTCTCCAGGAAGCCTTGTGAATTGAGTTGCTGCTGCCATGGGAGCATCCCCCAAGCTGCCACTTGGGGGAGCTTCTTGTCCACAGACAAGACGAGAAGGCTTTCCTGAGCTCAAAGGAAGCCCCTAGCCAAAGAGCTCTCTCTGTCTTGGGGACTAGGGTGGCAGGAGCAACTTTCCCAGAGCCACACGACTCTTCCAGGGTGGCACTGGACTCTGGGCCCTTTGGAGCTTCTGTAATTAGGAGTTCATCTGCCCAAGAGGCTGTTGGGAGGAGCAGGCCTTGGGGCTGCTAAAGCCAAGGGAGTCTACCCTCTCCTCTGCAGCCAGGGCTGATCAGCCCCAGGGGAGGTAGGTGGACTGCCTGGGGAACCAGGAGGCTGCCGGAGTGATGGCCAGGGCCTGCCATCCCACCCCTGAGCCTCGGCGTCTGCCTCTGTTACATGGGGGTCATCACAGATCCTGCCTCTTGGGGCTGGGCTGAGGGGGCAGCAAGGGTGCAGGCAGCAGAGGCCTGCCCGCCATCGGCTCCGCTCTGCTCTGTATACTCTCCTGGGTGCTCAAGGCCCAGGCTGGGTGATCTGGACAGACTCCTGCCATTCCCAGAGAGTTAGGACCCCCGGCTCTTCCTCCCACGAGTCCCCACCCACCTCAGGAACCCTGGTGAGCAGCCGTCTCCCACACACTTCACGCTAGAACTAACTAAGGCCTCCTCTGGCTCCTTACCCTCTGCAGGGGTCTCCTGATTCCCTTGGGCCCTGCCCTTTCCCATCTCTCTCCTGACCCTTTAGGCTGCCAGGGGCCCTGCCTTCCTCTGGAGATTGACTCCCCCACCCCCTGGAGCACTGGCTGACCTTGGTGCCTGGTCAGGCAGACATGGGTATCAGGGCTGAGTGATCTTGGGCAAGCCACACCACCTCTCTGGGCCTCGACTGCCCCTGGGCTTATGCCTGCACCTAAGGTCCTAGACCTCAGTAGGTGCCCCATTGGTAGGTGCTTCCATCCTGGGGTTCTGACCCCCCAGGACCCACCTGCGTGATGCAGGCGCCTGTGAAGGCCACAATCACGGCCACCACATTGACCGTCAGCTGGAACTGCAGGAATTTGGAGATGCTGTCGTAGACGTTGCGGCCCCACATCACTGCCTTGACGATGCTGCTGAAGTTGTCGTCGGTCAGGATGATGTCAGAGGCCTCCTTGGCCACATCTGTGCCCGCAATGCCCTGTGGGGACAGGGCAGGAGCTGGGGTTGGGGTGTGGCCGAGGCGAGGCGAGCTGGCTCCGAGGCCAGCAGTGCTGGCAATACTGTCTCCCCCCACCTCACGTCCTGTGCCTTACACAAACCCCTACATACACACGCCCAGAGCACACAGGGACACACACACACACACACACACACACACACACACACACACACTCCTCATGCTCATCGCAGGGCCAAGTCCCCGATGCCAACCCTTGGCCTTCATCTACCTCAAGGAACCTTCTCCCTGGTCCCCCGCCTGCCTCCCCTCTCGGATATGCAAGTGCCCACCATGCAAAGCTCTTCCTGAGCAGGAAGCCCCCCTCCACCCTTGCGGGAGGTCCCTGGGGACCTGCCAAGCCCCACCCTTGCCACAACGCCTAAGAGCATTGGGCACACATGAGGTGGATGGTGGGTGGGCCAAGTGTGGGTGGGGGCCCTGCACAGCCAGCCTGAGGCTGTCATGGTCCATCTCTCCCATCCCCTGACACACCACCAGACGACAGCCCCCGGCCGCTCCTACCATGGCGAAGCCCACGTCTGCCTTCTTGAGTGCGGGCCCGTCGTTGGTCCCATCCCCCGTCACGGCCACCACTTGCCGCTGCTCTGTGTGCGTGCTGTCAATGATGCCTGTGGGGACGGGGGCATGCTCAGGGCCCTGGCCCACCTCAGCAGGGCAGCCCCAGCCTGGCCTCCCCCGACCACCCCCAGCCATCCCTCCGAGTTCTTCCAGACTCGAGGGTCGCTCCCAGCTCCCAGCACCTGCAGCAGGTGGCCGAGCCCCTTAGCCAAGCCCCTTGGCTCAACTCCCAGCACCTCCTCTCCTTTCAGTGGCCTCACCTTCCCCTTGGCCTGTACCCCCAGGGCCCCTCTTCCTCTGTAGGGGCTCCCAGTGCTTCACCAGGGTCCCACCCTCTGCTTCCCCGGCACCTTCTTTCTCCCAGCAACACCTGAAGAGGCCTTGGCTGCACCACTGGATGATGACCCACTGACCCTCCATTCTGGCCTTGACCTCTCTCTTCCCAGACATTCAACATTGAATAAGATATTCAATGAGTGACAGAATGAACAGATGTCACACAGACCTAGCCACCTATGCTGGGGCCAGCAGAGAAGAGTGGGTGGGAGATGGCATCATGGGACTTGTGGTGTTTAGGGGGGGCTTGTAGTTCATGGGGCTTCAAGCAG
Organism: Bradypus variegatus; assembly: GCA_004027775.1. Taxonomy (NCBI): domain Eukaryota; kingdom Metazoa; phylum Chordata; class Mammalia; order Pilosa; family Bradypodidae; genus Bradypus; species Bradypus variegatus. The sequence goes on from PVKY010001392.1 coordinate 30,149, forward strand.
AGGTGTCCACGGGGCAGGGCAGAGCTCTGAGTGCCAAATGTGACATGTCCCTCTCCCATCATTGAGCACCAAGGCCTGCCAACCTACTATAACAGCAAAAACCCTTCCATCTCCCTGTGTCCCCACCCCATATTCCACCATCATCTCTGAGACCCTTCTCATTTCACCTCCAGACTCCCCCCTCCCATCTGCTCTCTATATAGCAGCCCCAGGGCCCCTCTAAAACACCAGTTGGAACCTGTCCCCTGCTTTAGCTGAAAGTCTTTCTCTCACTGACCCCCTCCACCTCCACCTCAGGATAAAATCTGCATTCTGAGCTCTGCTCACCAAGTCCTCTGAGATCAGGTAGGTCTTCCACATTCTCTAACTTCCTCTCCTCTCTTGCCCCCTGGCCGTCCCCCCAATCTGGGCTCCAACCTAAGGGACTACTCACAGCCCCTCCAAGCCTGGCTCCCACTTTCCCCTACCTCTGCACAGGCTCCGTCCTTGGCTGAACATGCACCTGTCACCTGCCTGCAGTTTCAGCTCAGATGCTGCCATTTCCTCTGGGAAGCTGGAGTGCCTCCCTGGGGATCCCCACACACCCCTAATCAGATTGCATCAACTCTAACAATGTGTGCTCCCCCCACCCCCGGCTACATGTGTGTCTTCTGTACGGGGCCTGGCACACAGCAGGGGCCTCATAAATATCTGTGGAATGAGGGAGTGAAGTCCCCCCTCTTGGGGCACCGTCTGTGACTGCCCAGTCCCCAGCCCAGCTCTTTGCACCTGTCAAAGTGCCACCTGCTCAAGCCAGCTTTATTGCTGCATCTCCAGGAATCAGCCTGCGGTCCTCTCTGAGGGCCACCATCCCAGACTCAGCCTCCTTCCCCTCCAGTCTCTTTCAACATGGCGATGAGGCTTTGTCCCCATCGGGCAACTCAGCCTGTTTGGGTGATCCCCGGAGGCAGGGAGACATTGAAGCTTATCTCAGTGACTCCAGCACCCAAGGCTGATGCCAGGCTTTTCCTTGCCCTGACAGCTCCCACTAGAGCAGTGAGCTGGGAAGGAAAACCTCCTGCCACTCTCCTCTCCTCCACCTCTGGAAAACCCACCTTCTGCCCCAACCCTGCCACAGTCACCAGGGACCTCCTGTGGTCACGTCTCTGTCCTTGTGTTCCAGGCACGGTGCTCTCCTGGTTTTCCCCTGCCCCCTCGGGTGCCCGCTCTTGGGCTCCCCTGACAGGCTCTTGGCCTCCACCCCTCACTCAGGTGGAAAGCTCCTTGGTTCAGCCCGGCTTCTCTTCTCCCCACTTCCAGACACCATTGGTCTTTATCTTGGACCCAGGCCTCTCCTCTGAGCTCTGCCTCATCCCATTGTCTTTTGAACACTTCCAGTAGGAATGTAGGGGTCCTCCAGCTCAGCAAGTCCCTTCGAACCTGTCCCATCTCTTGTGACCAGGCCCACTGGGCCAGCTGCCTGCATGAAAACCACAGGGTCATGCTAGCATGCAGCAAGCCCTCAAGGAATCCCCTCATCCCTCCACTACAGCTGGACAGTCGCCGTACACCCAGCTGATTCCACCATGCAAATACTTCTCAGACCCACTCATGCCACCTCCACCTCCACCGTCCCAACCTGGGGTAGGCCTCACCATCTGTGCTGGTTTGAATGTATTATGTCCCCCAAAATGCCATTATCTTCGATGTAATCTTATGTGGGCAGACATATCAGTGTTGATTAGATTGTAATTCTTTGAGTGTTTCCATGGAGATGCACCCCACACAACTGTGGGTGATGACTCTGACTGGATAATTTCCATGGAGTTGTTACCCTACCCATTCAGGGTGGGTCTAAATTCAATCACTGGAGCCACATAAATGAGCTGACAAACTGAAGGAACTCAGTGCAGCTGAGAGTGAACTTCTGAAGAGGAGCTACAGCCAAGAGGGACACTTTGAAGAAAGCACAGGAGCTGCAGATGAGAGACAGTTTGAAAATGGCAGTTGAAAGCAGACTCTTGCTCCGGAGAAGATGAGAGATGACAAATATCCCACATGCAACTAAGAGTGACATTTTTGAGGAACTGCAGCCTAGAGAGGAACATCCTGGGAGAAAGCCATTTTGAAACCAGAACTTTGGAGCAGATGTCAGTCACTGGAGCCCCCTGTAAGCTCAGAGAGAAGGGGCAAGCTTCCTACAGCCAAGGGGGACACTTTGAAGAATGCACATGAGCTGGGAGAGGAGCTGCAGATGAGAGACAGTTGAAGATGGCCATTGAAAGCAGACTCC